>BPTQ01000005.1:334044337-334276726 GCA_019973895.1 Chrysanthemum seticuspe
TTTATTTATAGTTCTTGCACTGATTGGTCTAGAAACGCCATCAAAACTTTGATAAAAGACTGCCAAACTCGAACAATTGTTGAGAACCTCACTGAGGAAAGTGTTAGAAAACATAATAGATGCTAAGGTTATTTATTGATCATGTTGATTTTTTCCATAAACATTGGTTGGTATGAAATGTCATAATTTTCCCATGTTTTAAAAAAGTCTAGGCTTGACTTTAGCATTTTTGGTGATTGAGACGTTAATTGAAAATAAGATTAAGTGGTGTTTAGGTATGCTCATTTAAAGGGCTTTGAGGTGAAATTGTGATGGTTCAAAGTGTGATGACAAAATGCTAAAATTGTTGAAGTGAAGTATTTGGAAAGGAGATGTGCCTGCAGCAGAATATGGAAGAACCATGTACACCATTCGGCAAAGAATCAGGCCTTTGCTCATGAGAATGGAAAAGAGATATGATTAGCTCATTATTTCAGTATTTACTCTATATATAATGATACGCTTAAACTTATGTGACTACCTACCGTCACTTGATAGAAGTGAAGAAAAAAATTTTGGAGGTTGTAGTCGAAACATTTGTATGTTTTATTGGTTGGCAGGGAGGGCGGACGATGAGCTTACAGAAAAGAAGATCATCATGGCGAAAGGAATTCCGGAATAGTTAGTGGAACACTTAGAGAAATCCAAGTATATTTCCATCTCCGAAGTTTTAGTGTAGCGTATGTTATTTACACTAAGTTGGGTGAATTAGGAGCATGATTCATTCAATCCAATCCAACATTAACAGCCAAATTCAAGTTCAATGAATATAAAATATGGAGAGCCTCCCTGTTTGTTTCAACGTTCGCTGCCTTTCGAAAAACCCAACTTAATTATTTACTAAGTCGTCTTATTAAACCTTCAACTCATGACATTTATTCAATACCCAATAATAATAATAAAGTTTGTAGCTTTAGGGTTTAAAATTCATACCCATCTGCAGTTGGTCCTATTTTCGACCTTGATACTACTTATGATAATAATGAACATAATGATAAGTATATGATGAAGTATTTTTATACTAGATTGAGGGATTATGTTACAACTTCTGACTAGCATCACTTACGAGGTTCATTGTTTAGGATATGTAGTTTGTAGTTGAAGTTATTGACGGTGACTATGCATGATATATGATTAGCCTTTTAGACACTGAAGTAGGCTTCTTTTTATAAGCATTTTAGTTGCGGTTTAGAAGGCATGCATTTACCCATAGCACAAGAGCTAGATAGTAAAGGAAATATGTACTAGGGTGGCTTTCGTGTTTTTTAATTTCTATCCAAACTTCGTGATCTTAACATTGAAGCTGTTTGAATTGTCACTATATTGTTGTGTAAAATTTATCAACAAAACTGGAAATCAAACTTGAATCTTAATTCAAGTATCTCTTTATTAATCAACCAAAACCACAATCGATCAGAAAGACCCTGATCTCAATCAGTATCACAATATCAAACCAAGAACCCACAAACTTGCCACTGCTACTCAGGTGCAAGTCTATCGACTAACTTGCCAATAGTTCATACAAATCACTCAAACTCACAATTAATAACAAGAACAGAAACTAGAAAGCTTTGGTTGAATACAAAGAGAATAACTGTGTGTGAATGTGTGCTTATATGCAGAGAAAGAGTTATGAAACCATAGCACATATCTTCACCTTATATAGGCTTGACTCCTCATTGACTTTCAACTTCCAGCACTTGTCCACTTTAATCCTTATACTTTCAGACTTCAGCTAAACAGCACCCAAAGATAGAAGCAAGGCTAAAATACAAAAACAACAATGACACAATTAGTCCCTAAACTACCATTCCAGGTTAGGAGATATATATTTCAACATCCCCCCTTAACTCCAACCTGGAACATATCAACCATGCCCAGTTTACCCACAAGCTTGTTATGTTGAAGCTTGCCTAACCCTTTAGTAAAAACATCAGCAGTTTGATCTGCTGTATGAATCTTTTTAGTTTTAATGACACCAGCTAATATATTTTCCCTTACAAAATGTAAGTCGATTTCCAAATGCTTTGTTCTTTCATGAAACACAGGATTAGTTGCTATTTTGATAGCAGCTTGACTATCACAAAAAATTTTAACAGGCAGAAAATGTTCCCATTCTAAATCATCCAAAATTTTAAGAACCCAAACAACTTCAGAAGTAGCAGAAGCCATAGCCCTGTACTCTGATTCTGCAGATGACTTAGAAATGGTGTTTTGTTTTTTGCTTTTCCAGGAAACTAGAGAGCCATTTAAGAACAAACAAAATCTTCCTAGTAACAACACACTTTGCCCAGTATGTATCAACAAATGCTTCAAGAGAAACATTTGGGCACCTGGTAATATGAATACCCATCCCAGGAGAACCTTTCAGGTATCTCAAAATTTTAAGTGCAATTTTCAAATGAGTCTTAAGAGGCTTATGCATAAACTGACTCAAACAATGAACAGAATAGGCAATATCATGCCTAGAATGAGTTAAATAAATCAGTTTACCAATCAACTTTTGATATTCAGTCAAGTTATCTATCACAGGATCAATTATAGTAGGTTCATTAGTTAAAACCAGATTTTGTTCAAAAGGAAAAGCAGATGGTTTGCAAGCAAGTAAGCCAAACTCAGTTAATAAATCCAAACAATATTTCCTTTGAGTTAAGCAAACACCCTGTTCTGTTTCAATCACTTCAATGCCAAGAAAGTATTTAAGCTTTCCTAAATCTTTAATTTGAAATTTAGATTTCAAAAAAGCTTTAAATCTTTCAATTTCTTCCAAATTATTCCCAGTGATTATTATATCATCCACATACACAAGTAAAGCAACAAAGTTACCTGAGTCACTTTTAGTGAAAAGAGAGTAGTCACGTTTGCTCTGTTTGAAACCATGCTCAACAAGAGCACTGGTCAATTTAGCATTCCAATGTCTGGGTGCTTGTTTTAACCCATACAATATTTTTTTAATCTACAAACTCTTTTATCATTAACATCAAAATAACCCTATGGTAATGTCATATAAACAGTTTCATTTAGATCACCATAAAGAAAGGCATTGTTAACATCAAGCTGATATATAGGCCAACACATTTGAACAGCAAGATTAACAACACACCTAACAATAACAATTTTAACCACAGGAGAAAAGGTTTCATCAAAGTCAACACCTTCTTTTTTACTATAACCTTTTATAACTAATCTACCCTTGTACCTTTCAATTTCCCCTGAGGATTTATACTTAATTTTATAAACCCATTTATTTCCAATGGCCTTTCTACCAACAGGTAACTCACAAATCTCAAAAGTGTCATTACTATAAAGGGCATGCATTTCCTTATCCATTGCATCTCTCCAGTGTTGTTCCTTACAAGCTTCTTTAAAAGTTTTTGGTTCAACAGCTTTATTTAGCTCAACAGTGAAGTAAAAATTTTCAGACTTAAGTTTTGAGTAACTCACAAACTTTTCAAGACCATATTTAACTTTGGAATCAATGACAAAATCTTTATATTTATTTGGAAAAACAGAGGTTCTATCAGACCTTCTTAAAGAAGGCTGATCATTGTTATCTAAAACCAACTCTTCTGTCTGGTCTGGTAAGGGACTGCTGACACCCTCAGAACTGTTCACACCAAGAAGTGTTGCAGCCATCTCACTTGCACTGGCAACCTCATTGGAACCAGCAGAGTGTCCCAAATCACTCTGCACTTGGTCAATAGTTGGGCTGCCTAAATGCAAGGAGTTGCTACCATCATCCTCATAATGATCATTGTGACTATTGTTACCCAAAGGGGTAGTAGTCTGAGTATTATCATCATTGGGTGTGTCAGGACTATCACATGCAATTTCATCAAAGAAATTAACATGCTCTAAACCCTGACTAAGAGGGTCAGGAGCATCAGAAGAGTGTTTTATCTTGAAAGAAAATACATTTTCAAAAAATTTAACATCTCTAGAAAAGATAAATTGTTTCCTTTCAAGACTGTATAGTTTGTAACCTTTTTGAAAGTTAGAATAGCCAACAAAGAACACATTTTTCTGCTCTACTACTAAACTTATCATTGCTGGTAAGAATAGTAGCAAAACAAAGACAACCAAAAGTTCTTAAATGACTAAAACTAGGTTTTCTTCCAAAAACAAGATTGTAAGGAGAGTTTCCACTCAGCACTGAAGAAGGCAATCTGTTAATCAAGTAAGTGGCAGTTAGAATACAATCAGACCATAAAAACAAAGGCGATCCCCCCTGAAACATAAGGGATCTAGCAACATTCAAGAGATGCCTATGTTTCCTTTCAACAATCCCATTTTGTTGAGGAGTGTAAGCACAAGATGTTTGATGTATAATACCCTTTTCTTTACAAAAACTAGAAAACTGATTATTAACAAATTCAGTCCCATTATCACTTCTAAAAATCTTAACACTCTTATCAAACTGTGTTTTAACAAAATTATAGAAGACCAAAATACAATCAAACACCTCATGTTTACTCTTAAGTAAATACACCCACACAGCCCTGGTGAAATCATCCACAACAGTTAAAAAATATTTGTAACCTTCTTTACTTTTAATTTTATAAGGACCCCAAAGATCCAGGTGAACAAGATCACCAAGGTTTTTTGTTTTATGATCACTTAAAGGAAAAGGCTCTTGTTAGCCTTAATATTTTTATTAGAAGTGATGGTCATTCATGATTAGGAACTTTGTAACGTGTGTTAGATATCATGATAGAATAGTCAACGGGCTCGTGGATTGGGCTAAGTTAAATGGCTAATAGTTATGTTAAGCTAGCCTTCTATTATGTGTAATCCAATCCAAGTCCACGAAGCCCAAACCAAGTCCAACGAAAAGCCCAAGCAAAGCCTTTAGGGTTTTAAGTTACTTGTACTATAAATACCCCTCAAATGGTCATTTGAGGGGTGTGCTTGAAAGTGTGTGTGTGTGTGTTTTCCTTATTGAATATACAACATCTTGTGTTTATCTTATCATCTCACATACACGAATATAACATCAAGTCACCATCTTTCTCATCTTATTTCTAAGCTTTGTTTGTGTTTGTTTCACGTGGTTAACGTGGTATTTGTGTTGGGTTTGTGATAAGGTTGATAAAACTAAGGTCCTACAATTGGTATCAATCGCCTAACAATGGTTTAGGAGTGTTTGTGTTTGTTTTGAAGGGTTACGCGTAAAAGGCTATCGTTATACGTTTTTGTCACGCTTAAAACTTTAATTTTTGCACTTACAAATTCAAGATTCTTGTGGTTTAAGGTTTATTTGGTGCTAAAGTTTCAGTTTTTTGCAAAAAGTTCGAAGCTTTACGTGTTTTTCTTCATTTTTAAGCTCGTTTTTGGTTATTGGTCATTTCTACTCGTAACTTTTCTAAGCACTTTGGGTGAAAAAGGTCAACATTTTTGGGTTATTCGAGTGTTTTTAAGGCTTTCTGTGCAATAGAAATCACTTGAAACGTTGGAAATTTCTTACGAGTAGAAGTCAAAAAGTCAAAACCCTAGTTCTACTCGTAAGAAAGTCAACTACGCATAGTTTTCTACTCGTAACTTTTTGGTGAAGAATCTTCGTGCTATAACTGATACTCAGTGCTTCCCTCACTTGGATAAGTGTGTGGAACACTTCGACTTGTGGATATCTCTTACGCTTTGACAGTGTAAAGGATTTTTGGTTCTTAACCATAGTTTACGCATAAGCTAAAAGCTTACGAGTAACTCTACGCATAACTTCAAAATTACGCGTAAGGTTTACGAGTAACTTTTTGTCTACGCATAAGCTTAAGGTTACGCGTAAGATACTTTCTACGCTTAAGGTTTCTACGCTTAAGGTTTCTACGCATAAGGTTTCTACGCATAAGCTTCCTACGCATAAGATCCTACGCATAAGCACCAGATCCTACTCCTAAGCCTTGTTTACTCGTAACTTCCTGTTTCTACGCCTAAGCTCTCTTTCTACGCATAAAGGTTTAAAAAAAAATAAAAAAAAAAAAAAAAAAAAAAAAAAAAAAAAAAAAAATTAAATTTTTGAGGAGACTAAACGTTCAATTTTTACGCGAGATTCAAATTTTGGTTTAACTGTGAAAATTTTGGTCAAAAATTCAAATTTTTGGGCCTAAATTCAAAATTTTCGGGTCAAATTTGGCGTCAAAATTTTCATACGACCTTAGAATTGATTTTTATAGTGAATTTCAAATTTTGGGCGAAAATTTTTAAGAACCGAGTTTACGAGTACGACTTTCGGAAAAACCTCAACTGAGCTTAATCTTCATCAACCACAACTCCTTTATCGTTGAATCGATCCTACATCAACTTTATCATATCATACCTTCATCAATGGCAACTCAACAAGACATTCATGCAGCCGGTGCCGAAAACCGTCCTCCTATGTTGGAAAAAGGTGGTTATCTTCAATGGACAAGTCGAATGCTTCGTTACATCAAGACAAAACCTAATGGAAAATTGATGATCAAATCCATTCAGGATGGACCCTTCATACCTCGACAAGTCCAAGACCCTGGAAATGCTGATGCAACACCTCCCACCCCACCATTTTTTCGTCTTCAAAAAGAATCGGAATACTCTGACGAGGATCAGAAGAAAGTCGAAGCAGATGACATGGCAATTCATATTATCCAACTGGGTTTACCAAGAGACATCTTTGCTGCTGTAGACAGTTGTGAAACTGCTTTCGATATGTGGGAACGTGTTAGACGACTTTGTCATGGAACTGAAATTGGTCAACAAGACACAGAGAACAAGTTGCTAACTGCTTGGGAGAAGTTTACATCTACTCCAGGAGAATCCATTGAATCCTACTATGGAAGGTTTTGCACTTTAATGAATGAGCTGATCAGAAACAAGTTGACACCCAGAACTATCGTGAGCAACATCAAGTTCTTGAACAATATACCAGAAGAATGGGGACGATATGTCACTATTGTCAACCAAACAAAAGACTTACATCAAGTGAACTTTGATCAACTCAACGATTTTCTGAAACAAAATCAAGCTGAAGTGAATGAAGTCAGGCAAGAAAGATTAGCAAAGAATCATGATCCATTGGCACTCATTGCAAAGACTCAAACTCCAGTGAATACACAACAACAACCTTCATCATCTTCCACTAACAACAACTTGCAGCAATACATCCCTCAACAACAAAACTATCCACCTGAACAACAACATTACCAGGAACAAGGAATCACTGATCTTGAAATGGAACAAGAAGAAGCTTTGTCACAAGCATTTGCATTCTTGGGTAAAGCATTCAGAAGTCGTTATTCCACACCAACTAACAACAACCAAAGGATTTCATCAAACACTCGCAACAGGAAAGTTGCACAGCCGGGTGTGAATATGCGTCGTCAAGGACAAATGGTTGGAGTTATTGGGAATCAGCAGGGATATGCTACTGGATTTCGCATGGGTAATCAAGCGGTTCCGAATCAGGGTAATCAGTTGGGTCAGAATGTTGGGAATAGAGCAGTGGGAAATCAGAATGGGAATGTTGCAGCTCCAGTCGTTGGGAATTATGGAAATGTGAATCAGGGTAATCAGGTTACGTGTTATAACTGTCAAGGAGTGGGTCACATGGCAAGAAACTGTCCCACTAAACCGCACAAGAAGACTGGTGATTTTCTTCGGAAAGCTGCTTTGTTAGCAGATAAGCTAGATGCGGGGCTACAATTGAGTGCTGAGGAAAATGACTTTTTCGCTATTGTGGATGAATTGGAAGACCTCGAGGAACTCAATGCGAATTGCATCTTCATGGCAAATCTTCAGGAAGCTAAGTATGACACGGAGTCAGACTCACCTCCTGTCTATGACGCCAACGCAGTATCTGAGGTACCAATCATTGATCCATGCTATAACAATGTCATATTTGATGTGTTTACTCATAACGAACAGCATTCTGTGACATCAGCACCTACTTATGATACATACCTGGACAATCCGAGTTGTAGCAATACTAACTCTGAGACTCCATAAGTGGATCCTAATGGAGGCTGTGTGGCACAAAATACTGAGACTGATGAGGAAACTCGTGCTTATTTTGAATCATTAATCAACAACTGTGGCATTGAAATTGAGAAAGTTAAAAAGGTCAATCGCGATGTTAAGGCCGCGAATGCTAAATTGACCGCTGAGCTTGAGAGTTACAAGGAGAACGCAAAAGCCTTTGAATTTCAGAAAAACAAAGAATCAGAATTAGAAATTGGTTATCGAAATTTGGTTTCTAAAGAAAAAGAATTGCAAATCAAGTATAACACACTTGATGTGAATTCGAACTTGAAAATTAAATCTTTAAACAAGGAAATTTCTGATTTAAATAACCAACTTTCTAAACAAAAAGAAATGTTTTCTAATCTTGAAAAAGAAAAGAAGCAGTTGATTACTGATTTTTCAAAACGAGAAGATTCTCTTCTTGATGAAATTCTTGATAAAAATGAGAAAATCCAAACTTTGGAAAATTTGCTTCTCAAAACGGGTCATTCTGCTCAAACAATCAAGATGCTTTCTAATCAAGTAAATCCGCGTTTTCATACTAATAATAGAATGGCACTTGGTAACGACCCTTCTTCGTTCCTCAAGAAAGCTCAGAAATCTCAGAATGTGTTAAACAATGGAAATGTTTTGCATAAACCCATTACTGTTCGTGATTCTCTTGAAACGTTGGAACTATCTGAGGAGAGTAGATCAAAAATGAAACAAAAGAATCCGGAAATCAAACCTATTGATTATAACAAATGGAACAAAATTAACGGAATTACTTTTGTTAATCAAAAAGAAAAGTCAAAGTTCTCCATCACAACAAGTGTTTCAAACAAAGAGTCAACACCTGTTTCAAAATCTGTTTCAAAACCAGTTGCTGTCTCAAATTCTCTTTCGAACATTGAACAAATGTCTTCAAACAATCCTTTTAACACAAGTGATGCGAGAAGTATTTTAGACAATGTGAAAACTAGAATTGTGGATCTTCAAGACACTGTTAAAACTAAAACCACTATTACACCTAACAACTGGTTCTCTAGTTTTGACATCGAACAAAGAAAGTTTTTTGAAACTCAAATTGCCCCTCAGCTGAATGCCATCAGTGCAAGGGTAATTCATTTTGAACAAGCGTTTTTTAAAGAAACAACTGACTTTGTCAAGGACCATAAATCCCTGGTAAAGCAAGCTAATGACTGTGTTGAACAAATCAAAGTTTTGGAAAATTTAAATGACTCTCTCTTAGAAGATGTTCTGACTACTGATATTATGTCCATCATTTTGCAAACATATTCTGTTGAAGATCATGAAAGACTCCAGTCTGAGACCTCCGAAATTGTTTCAAAATATGAAAAAGCTCTTGAAAAACTTGAAAAAGAAAATATCTCATATTTTAAACAACTTGATCGAAAAACTGAGGAATGCAAGTATGACAAATTGTCGTATGAGCGTGCCTACAATGACATGAAAGCGAAAAATGATCTTTTGAGGGCTCAGCTGGAAAGTCAAAAAGGAAAGGCAGTGGATACTAAGATTACAAAACCATTGACTGCGGAGAAAGCAAATGTTCCCAAACCGGTTTCAAAACCAAAAATGTCTGTTTTTATGCCTCCTCCAAAAGTCAATGAGAAAAATGTTTCATCAAAACCAGTCACTCCACCTGCCCTACCTAAACAAAATGTTGATAAGGGAAAAGCGGTTATCGAGAAACCAAAAGTTTTAGCACCTGGACTTTTTAAGATGAGTACCACTAATGCGTCTGCCTCCACATCTAAATCATATGGATCAAACGACATAAGTTTAGAAAAGCACTCTAAAGAGACTAGGAAAGCTGAAACCACTTCTCTAGATAAACATGTGAATCCTAATGAGTGTGCCTTACCTTCTACAGGACTAGGAAGCACCTCTAGGAGCAGCAGACTAAAGCCTAAGAGCAATACAAGGAACAATAGAGTCTCGCTTGCCTCTAAGAGTAGTCGCTTGAATAAAGAGAAGAAAGTAGAAGAACACCCTAGGAATTTACCGCTTTGTAATAAGAAAGACATTTCATCTGAATGTAATGAACCTATGAAATCTGCTAAGTTTAATGAATCTGTTGAATCTGTTTGTTTAACTGGCATGAAATCTTTAACTAATGTTCATGATGATTGTGTTTCTAAGAATGAGATTGTTAAGCCTGTTAAGAAGAATGCACCCAAAAGAACTTATGCTAAAAGAATAGGAAGACTAGTCGCGAGACTTAGGCTTTACACTACTGATAGGGAGCATAATGTTTACTTTAGGGATGACATTTGGAAACCCACGGGTAGAACTTTCACACTCGAGAATGGAAGAATGAGTGATGCACCTGTCTTACCAATAGATGACTTCTATGAGTGTGATCAGGATTTTACCTCTAACCCAAAGGAACCAAAATCAAAACGGTTTCCAAAATCTTCTTCTTCTGTGATTGGCAGGTTATCGAAATATGTCTTTGGATCGTCGACTCGGGTTGCTCCAAGCACATGACCGGGAATCTGAAGCTGCTGATCAATTTCGTCTGGAAATTCATGGGAACCGTACGTTTCGGAAATGATCATGTAGCAGCTATCATGGGTTATGGAGATCTACCTTTCGCAAATTATTTGATCACTCGGGTTTACTATGTCCAAGGGTTGGGACACAATTTGTTCTCAGTCGGGCAGTTCTGTGATGCAGATTTAGAGGTTGCTTTTAGGAAAAATGCTTGCTTCGTTAGAAACTTGGATGGCACTGATCTCTTAACTGGGAATCGTGATACAAACTTGTATGCTATCGACATCAACAAAATGGCCTCTTCATCACCAATATGTCTTATGACACGAGCATCTGGAACACAGTCCTGGTTGTGGCACAGACGCTTATCCCATCTCAATTTCGATACCATCAACAATCTTGCCAAAGACAACATCGTCAATGGACTTCCAAAATTCAAATACACCAAGGATCACTTATGTCCATCATGCGAACAAGGAAAAAGAAAAAGAGCATCATATAAACCCAAATCCGTACCTAGTTCGGAAGCAAAGTTGCATATGTTGCACATGGACTTATGTGGCCCAATGAGAGTTGAAAGCATTAACGGGAAAAAGTATATTCTTGTTATCATCGATGATTATTCAAGATATACATGGGTTAAGTTTCTGAGATCAAAAGACGAAGCACCAGGCATCATCATCACCTTCCTGAAACGCATTCAAGTACTTCTTCAAGCTCCAGTAAGAGTTGTAAGAACAGACAACGGCACAGAATTCACTAATCAGGAGTTAAGAACTTATTTTGAAGATGTTGGAATTACACATCAGACATCGGTTGTTAGAACTCCACAGCAGAATAGGGTAGTTGAAAGAAGAAATAGAACTCTTGTCGAAGCTGCTCGCACAATGTTAATCTATTCTGGTGCACCGTTATTTCTATGGGCTGATGCTGTCGCCACTGCTTGTTTCACTCAGAACCGATCCCTAATCCATCCTAGATTCAATAAAACCCCATATGAGCTTGTGAACAACAGAAAACCTGATATCTCTTACTTTCACGTGTTTGGCGCTTTGTGCTATCCAACGAATGACAGAGAAGATCTTGGAAAACTGAAAGCAAAAGGTGATATTGGAATCTTCATTGGATATTCAGATAACTCGAGGGCATTCAGGGTGTATAACAGGAGAACTAGGAGGATCATGGAGACGATGAATGTGAAATTTGATGAACTTTCACATATGGCTTCTGAGAGACTCGCTCTAGAACCCGCACAAAACCGACAGACTTCTGGACACATCAGTTCAAGACTCGTACCTCAAAGAGCTCAATCAACTTCGTTTGACAATCTGAAAGAACAAGAATGGGAGAATTTCTTCGAGTTAATGTTCGATGAATACTATGGTGGAACTTCGACAAATGCATCAAACCATCATTCCGCTGCACCCGCTCAAAATCATCCTCCACTACCAACAGAAGATGCATCTACAACGGTCGAAACCAATGCACCAACTCCATCAACATCATCTACATCTACTCAAGTTCTTACACCCGTTCTACCAGCAGTTGATGAGCAAAACCAAAACCAGAACGATGCAACGTTAGATGAAGACTTATTTGAAAACCCGTTTGCTACGGAATCAGCTGAATCTTCTTCATGCTTACGAGAACCATCTAACTCGCATACGTATAACCAACGGTATCCTTCTACTCTGAAATGGACAAAAGACCACCCAATTGAACAAGTTATTGGTGAACCTTCAAGGCCAATTCAGACGAGACGTCAACTTGCCACCGATTGCGACTTGTGCATTTACCTTTGCTCAATTAGCAATCTAGAACCAAAGAACATTCGTGAGGCAATGGCAGATCCCGCATGGATAGAAGCAATGCAGGAGGAACTTCTTCAATACCGTCTACATGACTCGTGGGAAAAGGTTCCAAGACCCATTGACGTTCGAGTCATTGATCTTAAATGGTTATGGAAGAACAAACGGGATGAAGAAATGACTGTAATTCGCAACAAAGCTCGTCTTGTGGCCAAAGGATACAGACAGGAAGAAGGAATAGACTTTGAAGAGTCATTCGCGCCGGTAGCTAGACTTGAAGCAGTCAGGATATTCTTGGCCTATGCAGCTCACAAAAACATCACGGTTTATCAGATGGACATTAAGACCGCGTTCTTGAATGGAACTCTGAAAGAAGAAGTGTATGTGAGTCAGCCAGAAGGCTTCATCGACTTGGAACATCCAGACTACGTCTACAAACTAAAAAAGGCAATCTATGGTTTAAAACAAGCTCCGAGAGCGTGGTATGACGAACTGTCCTCTTTCCTGATCCAAAACAATTTCACCAAAGGAACAGTTGATCCTACCTTGTTTACACAAAAATGCAAAAACGACATTTTGATTGTTCAGATTTATGTGGACGACATCATCTTTGGGTCCACTAATCCGAATCTTTCAAAACATTTTGAAAATCTCATGAAAAGCAAATTTGAAATGTCCATGATGGGGGAACTAAAATTCTTTCTTGGTTTACAAATACATCAGTCCCCTCGTGGAATTTTTATAAATCAAGCTAAATACACTACTGAGATTTTGAAAAATCATCGTATGGATAATTGTGATTCGGTCGGAACACCAATGGTAACATCACCAAAAATTGGAGCCGATTTGTTTGGGAAACCTATTGATCCGAAGAAATATCGGAGCATGATTGGTTCTCTCATGTATCTTACTGCTAGTCGACCAGATATTCATTTTGCTGTTTGCTTATTAGCACGGTTTCAGGCAAAGCCTACCGAACTGCACCTCAAAGAGGTTAAACGGATCTTTCGGTACCTGAAGACATCCATTCACATGGGACTTTGGTATCCGAAGGAATCCGGATTTGATCTAATTGCATTTTCAGTTGCGGACCACGCAGGTGATCAAGTTACAGCAAAAAGTACATCTGGAGGAGCACAATTTTTGGGTGAAAAGTTAGTCAGCTGGTCTTCAAAGAAACAAGATTGCACTGCACTATCAACCGCTGAAGCTGAGTATGTGTCTCTATCTGCGTGTTGTGCTCAAGTTCTATGGATGAGAACACAACTCACAGATTATGGCTTTACTTTCGATAAAATACCTATGTATTGTGACTCGAAAAGTGCCATAGCCATATCATGCAATCCTGTTCATCACTCAAAGACTAAGCATATCCGTGTACGCTACCACTTCATCAAAGAGTACGTCGAAAATGGTACTGTTGAATTATTTTTCGTGAAGACTGATTACCAACTCGCCGATCTATTAATTAAGCCCTTCCAAAAGAAAGGTTTGAGTATTTAGTTCGACAAATTGGAATGCGAAGCCTAACCCCTGAGGAGTTAGAACGTCTTCTCGAATCTTCTTGAAAATGATTTTCCAAAAAAAGCTTCGCTGTAAATATTTTTGAAAAACAAAATACAAAATTTGAAAAACCAACAAAAGCAAAATATAAAAATATAAAACTTTCAAAAATACAAAAACAATAGAAAATCAAAAATCCAAAAATATTCTTCTACGACATGTCTCTTGTATAATCGATATTCTGTACGTATCTAGAAATGTCATTCAACAATGATACGGGCATGTACAGATGCTTGAGCGAGAGTTCTTTATATGTTTTCTAAAACATGTCGTTTCTCAAAATTTCTTCAATAATGGCTTTCGTATACATCAGTACGAAACCCGGACCGAAATGATGACTTTTGATTATTTTTAAATCAAAACTCATGCTTTGATCGAAAAATGAGATGTACGCTTCAGTGCACTACATTTAAAAATGGTGAGAAATCATCATCATCTTGAGCACCTTTTCAAGATTGTTCAAAAAGATTTTCAAAATCTTTCAAAATACTTTGTGCTCAAGATAACTCCCTCTAAAACCCTTTAATTGAATATGCTTTATTAAAGGGGGAGTATAAAACCAAAATGTTCCAAATTCATGCTTAAATCATATCTGTTTGTCTCCCCAAAAGATTCTAAAATGTTGTTTAATCCGTTGATATCAAAAATATCACGCTTATGCTATTTTTGAGGGGGAGGAGACGTGATTAAAATGTGATCAAAAATGTTTAATGATCATGGTTTGAATCTCAAAATGAGCTCGACTCAGTCGTAACCAATGAATTGATGAGGAATAATGTACCATCTCGAGAAACTTTCTATGGACTTGACCAGGACGGGTAATAATTTCAAGCTAGTTCTCTAGTGATGTAAACGTGTCTCGAATCGGTCTTGTTCATTTAAAGTTGATCAATTCAAAAAGTGTGAACTCTACCCTCTATGTGCAGATTTTAGTCAAAACATATAAGCACATGTGAAGGGGGAGTGTTTCTAAAAATACAAAACTCACGGAGTGTTGCAAACATGTTTTCTATCATAAACACTCTGAGAGATTTTCATGAAAAACGGTTTTATGGCAACAATAGAACAGTCATGGAGTTATAAGGTGACTAAGGATAGGAAATTCGTCCTATGATCCGCCAGAGCCGGAGGGATCTACCCAAGGACATCACAAATAGTTAGTATTAGAAGTCCTTAGGTATGATTGAAAAAAGGAGTAATGTGAGAAAGGAGAAAGAAGGGGTTGAAGAATTAAAAAGAAATGTAAAAGAAAGGGTGAAAAGAAATAGCCCTCCATATTCAACCTTAGGGCAGAAACCGGGTTCAATACATATGCTACTGGTTGTCACTAGATGACACTGGTATTGAAGACAAAGACGTCATGGACCCAGTGACGCACTGCACTAAACCTTCTAGCCACTCAATTCCTCTCAAAATGGATTTGTTTCATTCTCACTGGGAACCCTACATAAACTATTGACTTTCTCTTAGAGATCGTTGGTATTGAAGAAGGAGACCCTCTCCCTAGTCTCCGCTCAGGAAAACAAAATGCACTATTGAGTCTAGAGCCACGAGATTCATCAAAAGATCTCATAGGAACACTTGACATGACATCGCTTGTTGTTCACCATTAAGGGCACAAGTGATATATTATAGAGTCCTACGCAGATCTTAGCAATTTGCCAGAACATTTATGAGAGGTTTTACATCTGTGATCTTCAGTGATTGAATGGAAATTCCTGCCAGGGTCAACATCAAGCAGCCCTGACAGCAGGTCACTTCGGTAATTCTCCGTGGATTACGCTTAGTGTGTCTCAAACGGTCTACAGTCGTGGGGTGATGCTTCGGTGTACCTCAGCGACTCATCTGAACTGTAGATGTACTTCGGTATATCGTGTTATCTCACTTGTGGGACTCCAGTTCAGGAACGGCCTCTGTGAGAATTAGAGACGTGTTTTCACACTATGCTGTTAACACCCTCGAAATTCAAACTTGTAAGTGCCGGAATCCGCTTATTACTAACAATGTTTTATGTTTTCTTCTTATGGAAGCTCCGGAGCGGATGGATCGTGCAGACTCGCCACATGCTCATACCAACATCACATGAAAGTTCTCATCAAAATCAAAGGCAACACAAAGTTTAAAGACTCTAGAACTACATCATTGGTAACCAAAAGACAAATAGAAGTGTGAGCATGGTGGAGAAAGACTTGGAGATACCAAACCAACGAAGTTGACAATGGCAGACAACCACATTAATAGATCACAAAGCATGAAGGAACAAAGAATCAAGACTATTCAACATCTACACACAAAGTTCAAGCTCAAGGAAAGTAAAAGACCTAATCAAGTGGAGCATCTTTTGAATGACCACCCCTTAGGGGGAGATTGTTAGCCTTAATAGTTTTATTAGAAGTGATGGTCATTCATGATTAGGAACTTTGTAACGTGTGTTAGATATCATGATAGAATAGTCAACGGGCTCGTGGATTGGGCTAAGTTAAATGGCTAATAGTTATGTTAAGCTAGCCTTCTATTATGTGTAATCCAATCCAAGTCCACGAAGCCCAAACCAAGTCCAACGAAAAGCCCAAGCAAAGCCTTTAGGGTTTTAAGTTACTTGTACTATAAATACCCCTCAAATGGTCATTTGAGGGGTGTGCTTGAAAGTGTGTGTGTGTTTTCCTTATTGAATATACAACATCTTGTGTTTATCTTATCATCTCACATACACGAATATAACATCAAGTCACCATCTTTCTCATCTTATTTCTAAGCTTTGTTTGTGTTTGTTTCACGTGGTTAACGTGGTATTTGTGTTGGGTTTGTGATAAGGTTGATAAAACTAAGGTCCTACAGCTCTCTAGTTTGTTTGGCCTTTTGACAAATGTCACAAGGCTCAATGTCATTTTTATCTTGAAAACTGATTTCACCTTTTAGTACTGCCAGCACTTGGTCAGAGGGATGACCAAACCTGCAGTGCCATGTTTTCTTAGGTAAACCACAAACAGTCTTAAAATTCTTAGCACCTAGGTCAATACCTTGATCTCCATCAAAGTAGTATAAACCATCCACTTGTCTACCAATCCCTAGAACACTCATCCCCCTCAAATCCTGAGGTAACACATAACACTTAGCTTCATCAAAAGCAATAACAAATTTGCTATCTCTAGCCACTTTATGAATAGACATCAAACTGACACAATACTCAGGAACAACTAGCACATCATACAAAGTCAAATGTTTAGTGAGGATCATATTTCCAACTTTGGTAATTAAAGTTTCAGTACCATTGGGGTGTGAAACCTTAATACCAAGTTTGGAAATATCAATAACATTCACTAAATATTTGTCAGTGTAAGTCAAGTGTTGGTTAGCTCCAGAGTCAACTAGCTTTGAAATCTGTTCATCAGAAAAAACAGAAGTGGAACTAGAGCCAACAGAATTGTTACTGTTAACAAATCTTTTATTAAAATTTTGAACCCCTTGACTATTACCAGTTCTTTTATTTTTACCAAAATCAGCAGGGTAACCAATGAGCTTAAAGCATGTATCCACAGTATGACCATTAAAACCACAATGCTCACAAACTAACACAGGACCACCAGCAGTCCTTCTATTCTCTTTATTCCTAGGGCCATTAGTAGGTCTGAAAGGACCTCCAGAGGTAGAAGACCTCTGAGGGTTCCCTCTATTGGGCACATTGGAGTTGAACACAGATGACTGAGACCTTTGGGAAGTCCCAGCACCTGAACTAGTTACCACAGACCTGTGAGACTCCTCACTAGAAACAATAGCAAAAGCCCCCTTAACATCCGGTAGAGGATCCCTAGACAAAATATTACTTCTTATTTGCATGTAAGAATCATCTAACCCCATCAAGAATTGCATAAGTTTCATTAACTGGTTATGTTTTTTAAAGTCCTCATCAGGATGACAAGTACATCTAGGTAACTTAATTAAGGCATCAAATTGTTTCCACAAAGTGCTCAATTTATTAAAATACTCAGCAATAGAACTCCCATTTTGAGATAAAGAGTTAATTTTATAATGCAGATTAAAAGTAACTGAACCATCAACTCTATCAAATGTTTCTTTTAATTTAGTCCACACATCAGAAGCCCTTTTTGAAAAAATTTGCCCCAAGAATAACTCTTCTGATATAGAATTTAAAATCCACCCTAATACAACAGCATTCACCCTATCCGATTGTCTACCTAGGACTTCATCAACATGAGATCTTCTACAAGACCCATCTATAAAACCAATTTTATTCTTGCCTTCTAAGGCTAAAAACATAGCACAAGACCACACATTATAATTCTCAGTTCCTTTTAATTTGATAGACACAACAGTTAAGGTAGCAGAGTCATTAGGGTGCAAATGAAAAGGATTACTAAGATCCAATTTGCTAATCAAAGTAACAGGTTCATCAGCCTCATATTCATCATCAGTATAACCATGAACAGACATACTGAAAGAAAAACAAGCAAACACAGCAAACACACAAGAAAAGGCAAGAAGGTAGTTCCCAGGCTTCCTTGCCACTCAAGGTGGTAGGTCAAGGGTAGATCACTCAAGATCAAGCAACCACAACAAGGAAAAAACAATCAACACTCCAACAACAATCTCAATCACCTCCAACAATCCCAACTCCTACTCCCCATCAATCTAAACAAGAAATAAGAATAAAGAAAGATAAAGAGTGCGAGAGGTGTTACAGTGCACGCAAAATCCAGAAAGCAGCGGAACTAGAACCCTGGTTACAATTCTTGAGAAAAGAATCACAACCCACACAATCTCAATCAACCCATAAACACAACCAACAAACCCTAAATTTCAAGATTTAGGGAAAACCACCAATCAGCCACCAAGATTCACCGGAAAAACCAGTAAACCAATCAAGAACACACCAACCAACCACCAATCGAAGCCAGAGACCAAAACCCCCAAAAATCCGAAACCCTAATTTTCTGAAAAATTAGGCGTTTAATATAGAACTTGTAAAATTGATCAATTAAAGTAAAAAGAACCCAATTAATCAAGATTAATTGCGTTTTAGTCAAACCAATTTGAAAAATCCCCAAAAAATTTAGAAACCCTAAAATTTTAGAAAATCGATTTTAGAGCAAGATAAGAGGCCTTGCTCTGATACCATGTAAAATTTATCAACAAAACTGGAAATCAAACTTGAATCTCAATTCGAGTATCTCTTTATTAATCAACCAAAACCACAATCGATCAGAAAGACCCTGATCTCAATCAGTATCACAATATCAAACCAAGAGCCCACAAACTTGCCACTGCTACTCAGGTGCAAGTCTTTCGGCTAACTTGCCAATAGTTCATAAAAATCACTCAAACTCACAATGAATAACAAGAACAGAAACTAGAAAGCTTTAGTTGAATACAAAGAGAATAACTGTGTGTGAATGTGTGTGTATATGCAGAGAAAGAGTTGTGAAACCCTAGCACATATCTTCAGCTTATATAGGCTTGACTCTTCATTGACTTCAACTTCCAGCACTTGTCCACTTTAGTCCTTATACTTTTAGACTTCAGCTAAACATCACCCAAAGATAGAACCAAGGCTAAAATACAAAAACAACAATGACACAATTAGTCCCTAAACTTCCATTCTAGGTTAGGAGATATATATTTCAACATGTTGTGGTAGTTAGAGTGCATGTATATGACTGAAATGTAAGCACCAAGTGTTCTTAAAACTTAATTAGTCCAATTTTGAGTTTGAATAGTAGTCAACTTGGCATTCAAGTAACAAAACAAAGGATGTATCAGTATAGATCTGTGATGCTCTGAAATGTTTAAGATTATTTTTTGGTAGATGAGGCATGGTGTGCTTCTTAATTATGTGACCTGAAACACTCTTTAGTCTATCCCCCATTTAAGCTATTTTCCTAGAGTATTTTGTTTTAATCATGCAAAAGAACATAACTCAAATCGACCTTTTCTTAAGTAGATAGGTTAAATTTGTCACTTTTACTGACATTGTTTGTGGTTGATCGATGTTTATGATTTGGATGCAAAACTACTTAAGAAGAAAGAACAAAAGGAAACTCGAGCAAGGGAGCTTCATGAAGGCCTGGAGGTTTACAAGTAAAATTATCTACGGGTCAAAATCCCCCAAAGCTCAATTTATTTGTGATGAGTTTTCTCAAACTTTTTTTAAGAGCGACAAATATGAAGAGGCCTTGGATAACTTCGAGTCTGTTTTCCAGAGCGTAATGAAATGTACGCAGTAATATAAATGATCATGATAACGTGTCATAGCATTAACAAAGATTTCTATATGTTGTTTAGTATACGAAGCAGAACGAAATATGGCACAAGTACAACTATGCATTTTTTTTCAAACAAAGATCGCATATGAGATGTTTTAGTATCAATATTTTAAACTTGAATTGACATTGTTATTAAACTAACCATGTACGATATACATTTGTTGAGACACTGTACTAGTTAAAATCTTACAGTAATATTTTTGGCGACTTTGCGAAATTTTTATGTTTACTTTATTAGGGTGAAAAATCCATGAATCCGCGTGGGGATCCCGATCCCTATTGGGGACGGGGATGGGGATGTAAAACAATAATCCGACGGGGATAGGAGTGGGGATGGGGATAGGGATGGTGAGTGGGAAACGGGGATGAGGATAGCAATACGATCGTGACAATCCCCGCCCTATTGCTATCCACATTTGAGATCCTAGCTTTAATCAAAAGTAAATTACCAAAAGAAACTATCCCACTACTCATTTTACAAAAATGAACCAAATTTTTTGTATTTACTAAATAAACCTATGGTCCCCACTTTATTTTTACCTTTTCACACCAGACCACATTTTTTGTATTTACCAACCATCATCATCCTTATCATGCGTGCATAGCAACAAACACATACCAGTTAAACCACCACCACAAACACATAATAACCCAACACCTCCACCATTTTTCCGATCAACCTACACCCGTTAAACCACCACCACAAAAACATACCAGAATAACCCAACACCTCCCTGCTACGCCCAGGCTCCACCCTGCCACGCCCAAGCTCCACGCCCAGAACACGCCCTCACTTCTTACTGGTTTGTATCACGCCCAAACTCACGCCCAGGAAATTGGTTATACACGTGTACGGTTTAAAACATATTTCGGTAGAAATCTAGCGTATAACATTCAAAAGTTCATTTTTGAAAAATATATAGGCGAGATTCATTTTCGAAATCTAACGCAGAAAGTGTTCGTTTAAGAAATTTTCTCTTTAATCAAATCTGGGCTCAAGCACGTGATGAGCCAAACATTAATGACCACATAATTGGACCACAAAAGCGAACAAACAAAGTGTACACCAAACATTATCCACAAGCCACTCCAACATGCATGATGGGTTGGCAGGGTTGCAATTGTTGTTTTTCTCAAGCATGGTTTCATAGGATGCGTTATAGAGAGAGCATTGTGGCTTATACGATAATACATATATGATTATGAGAAAAGTTCCATACGGAACAAGTTTTATCTAAATAACAAATGGTTAGATCTCAACCATCCATCCATTTGAATCCAACGGATTAGATTAATCTACATTTGAAACTAAAATTATACTAAGGGGTCATTTTTGTAATTTCACATTCTCATTATACTCAAAACGTAAAACGTGAAAACACACACACACGCTTCACTCACACTCTCACCCTCTCAATATTCAGATCCCCAAAACCAACCGAAACCCTAAACCATCACAATTCCACCAAATCCACCCCCCAAACCGCCACCAAACCACCTCCAAAACCACCGTGAAACCGTAATTATTCATTTAACATGGATATTCGAGATGAATTAGCCCTATCTAAACGCGATTAAGTGGCAAAACCTCCTTCATCTAACGTTTCTGATAAAAGTAAGATTCGAAATTCATTTTTTAATTATTTTTTGCTTAATTAACATCAGTAGCTTATTTTGTGATTGAAATTTGTGATGGATTAAACTTTGTGTTATAGGTTTCAGTAACTAGGTTAATTTGCTTTTTCTTATTGTTAGGACAGCCATAATAATCAGATTAGATTGCTTATTTTAGAGCTTAATTTGTGATTGAAGAGTTGTGACTGAAATTTGTGATTGAAGAGTTGTGACTGAAATTTGTGATTAGATTGCTTATTTTAGAGCTTAATTTGTCAGCTTATTTTAGAGTTTATGAGGAGACTGCTAAACGAGGGGTGTTTGATCAGCTTATTTTAAAGAATCTTTAAGTTTTGAACTATTCTGTAACCAATAATGATGGAGTAATCATTAGAGAATATTGAACTAGTCAAAATCTGATGCTAAAAACATATCAAGCAAAGCAGATTTTAAAACCTTACTGATTAAAGATTAAGTTCTGCCTTAAGAGAAGGTAAAATGTTACGGGGGAATTATGCTGTTTATGTTTGCTTAGGCAGTACACTTTTTCAGGATGGAAACCATGGTCTGCAACAAAACTAGCAAGAATATAAATGTATCACCAAACAGGAATAAGCAAACAACAGCAAGTAATAGGTGTGATACGTTTATGTGGTTTATGAGGGCCGATAATATGCCCAAAAAATAATCAACGGCTCAATGCACTATGATAGCATATCATCAAAAGTTATATTATATGTAGAAGTAGAGGTCAAGTACCTTTGACCTTTACTTGCAGTAGGATGCAACGTACAACTATAGAAAGTGTCATGTAGTGACCGATTTAACAGCGAAAACTGGAAAAGCGTCACCATATCTGGAAGGACACTTATTAAGAGGAGTACTAGTACTAACTCCTGTCTTTTTTAGCTTTATGCAAACATATGTGTAATTATCACATTCAATTGAAGCAGTTGACCAGAGATGTACATAGCGAAACTGATGAGCAATGGCATTCGACAAGATTTTAATTTGTATAACTGATGTTGGTATGCATACATGTGCTCATTTCATTGTTATTGTAAATTTGTATAACTGATGTTGGTATGCATATTTTGCTACTTGAAATATGGCTTGTTGTTGTGTTGTTAGTCTTGACTAAACCATAACAATTTTATTGTATGTTTCGAGTATATTATTTGGCTTACATACATGTGCTCATTTCATTGTTATTGTTTCAAGTTTATAATTTGGCTTACATACATGTGCTCATTTCATTGTTATTGTAAATTTGTATAACTGTTGTTGGGATTCAGTATGAATCTCATGGGATTCTTAATGCATAGTTATTGTATATCTATTTTTTTTATGTTAGGTGTTGTCACAGTTTCCCCACGGAAGAAGTGGTTACCAAAATCTGATATCCTTCAAGCTGAAAAAGAGAAGCCGCCGGCTGGAAAAGACAAGGTGCCGGCTGAAAAAAAGAAAGTGCTGGCTGAAAAAGTGCCAGCTAAGAAGGTGTCTTCTCCGACACCTGTTCAAAAGGAGAAGGTGCCGGATAAGGTGATGTCGAAGAAGGATGCAGAGTCCAAGGAGCAAGGGGATAAGGCCAAGGACCAAGGAGCCAAGGATGCAGAGGCTAAGAAGGGTAAGAAGACTGTTGATAAGTCGGATAAGGTTAAGCCAGTTGAGACTGAAGATACTGAAGATAAACATAAGAGTTTAAAGGTCTATCAGAAAAAACTGAAAAAAGGTATATTTTTTATCTCATGGGATTTATTAAGAGGATTTTGCATGCTCCTTTTTTTAGTTTGTTAAACTGTTCTAAATCAGCTAATGAATCCCATGGGATTCCATACAATCCCATGGGATTGTATCATGGTATTTTTTTATCAACATATTTATATCATGTCTTTTTTTATGTAGATTCTGCTGTTAAGTTGGATAAACTGGAGTCGATTGAACTAGTTCAGTCCAAAGATGAAGTGAAGCCTAAAAGGATTTTGTCTTTATCTGAATTAGAAGACAGAAAAAAACTGAAGGTCAAGCAACAAAAAGGTATAGTTTTAATCTGTTTTTAATGTTGAGATTTATGTTAATTATCAGTTTTGAATCAGTTTAAGACAGAAGTTCTTCTAATTTTAGTAGTCATAAAGTAGTTTTACTTGGTTTTGATAAACAGTTTTAGTCCAATTCAGTTGTTACAAAAAAATTTAAAAATCAAAAATAGTTTTTTCATTAGCTTGTTTCAGTAGTTCCAAAAGGAAAAAAATAATAAATATCATTTACCTATGTCTTCAAGATAAAGAGAAAGTGCTGGCTGAAAAAGACACAGTGGCTAAAAAAGACAAGGTGCCAGCTAAGAAGGTGTCGGAGAAGGAACCTGTTCAAAAGGAGAAGGTGTCGGAGAAGGATGAAGAGGCCAAGGAGCAAAAGGGTAAGAAGGGTAAGAAGGCTGTTGGTAAGGAGCGAGGGGATAAAAATGTAAAGGAACAGGCAAAAGGTAATGCCCTGCACCACAGTATGCTACCTGTTTCAAATTTTTTTTTCTGTTATATGTACTTTGAGTTTATTGTTGCACATCTAGCATCCCTAAGTAGTTAGTAGTAGCAGGCTATAATTGTTAGGATTTGATCTGATCTGAAAGTACCCTTTTTCACCTTATCTGCTCTGCACATTAGTTCTCCATATGTCCAAATAGCTTATAGTTTTGAATTTTAATTTTCCTCATAGCATGTCCAAATTAGTTGAAATTCTGGAAATAAGCTATTTGGTTGGTTGTGGTTAGCATGCCTATTTTAGTATAAATTTAGGAATTTTCTAAGCTGGCTTAATCAGGGCTTAAAGTAGGTAGTTGAGGGCTTAATCAGGTTATTTGGTTGATTGTATGTAAATCCCATGGGATTCATTGTGAATCCCATGGGATTCATTGTGAATCCCATGGGATTGTATGTGAATCCCATGAGATTCATTGTGAATCCCATGGGATTCATTGTGATCCACGCAGGTTATGCATACAAGTTTTTGAAATATAATATAAGTATGGGATTTTGTTGACCAACATATTTATAATGTCTTTTTTTTTACGTAGATTGTGATGACATTGAAGGTACGAAAAAGGTTTTGAATGGAAAGGGTTTGGCAAAGAGAAAGAGGGAGAATTATGATGATGTTGATGATAAGAAGCTTGTAAATAAGGAAGAATATGATGAAGAGGGGAAGTCGAAGAAGAAAGGTAAGAAGGAGTTGACGGCAGAAGAGGAAGCACATGAAAAGTATGTTGCCATGTTTCCGATTCTTCATTCACGGACAACACCTACAGCTCTTTTTTCTGCCATCCGTGATGCTAAGGTTGATATGAGGCGGTTTTTGGCTGACATCGGATTTAGTTTGTTACACAATTGTAACATAGATCACATTCCTTCAAGGTTGGGAAGGTATGTAGTTTCTAGATTTCGTTCAGAAAGTTGTGAGTTGGTTTTGGAGAATGGCGAGTCAATCAAGGTCACTAGTTCAAAAATTCATGAGATATTAGGTGTTCCGTTTGGTGGTCAATCTCTTTTTTCTCTAGATGCTAGATCAGAAAATGATGACTTTGTGAGGAATTGGATCGGTCAGTTTCATCCTAAAAAACTCAAGGATGTCCGTGTTAATGACATTGCTAATAAATTGATCGAGTCTCGGGAAGCCGACTTCCTTTTTAAAGTTAACTTCTGTACCCTTTTTGCAAACTTGATGGGTGAGGTTGATGGGTTAAAGGGGAAGATATGTTTGGATGTTGTGTTAAGATTGCGTGAAGATACTGATGTTAAGGCTATTGATTGGTGTGACTTTATTTTTTCCTGCCTTAAACGCCATAAAGTCCCAACAACGACATCTAATCATTATACTGGTCCATATACCTTCCTTGTTGTAAGTTTCTAAGTTTTGAACTCTATTTTTTTGATTATTTAACGTGTTTGTGTGACAGATTTGTTATAACCTTCTTTACACTTTTTTGTTTTTTCAGCTTTTGTATCTGGATTCCACAAAGCATGAAAAGATTCCTGTTGTCCGGACACGTCCTTCAATCAAAAGCTCGTCTTCATATTTAATGTCCGAACGACAGGATCTAGAACTTAAAGAAGAATGTTTTGGTTTGCTACCACTTCAACCAGAATGGACTGAATCCGAGGTTCAAGATGCTGAAGGGTTTATTTGTGGCGGTTCGGAAGATTCTTTTTTGAAAGAGGTTCCTTTAAAATTTTGTTATTTGTTTTACATTTATTGTTATTAAATGATATCAGTGTGGATTCAATACAGAATCCCATGGGATTCACTACAAATCTTATTGAATTCATTATGAATCCCATGAGATTTGAAGTGAATCCCATGGGATTCTGTACTGAATCCCATGGGATTCATACAAACTCCAATGTTTTTCTGAAATGAATTTTTTCTTTTTCTTGTTTACAACCACAGAGAATCCCAACCACAGATAATCCCATGGGATTCACATGCAATTCAGTTAGAAATGAAATCCCATGGGATTCATTGCAATGAGCTTTATTATGACTATTACAATGTTTAATATTTCAGGATTTGTTTAATAAACTTGAAAAAAAGTTATTTGTGATGAAAAACTTGTTGTAGAAGATTATTTCGCGAAAGCAACGTCAGATTACCCCGGTGATGCAAAGTTGCATGAGCTACATAAAAAGTATGCTCGAATTTTCTGCGAAGCGAAGCCATTAATTGAGGTTGTCGATGAAGGGAAGGATGATGATGCTCATGGTAATGGGAAGGATGACGATGATAAGGATGATGATGTTGATGGTATTGGGATGGATGATGAGGATAACGATGATGAAGAGGATGGCGATGATGAAAAGGATGACGATGATGATGATGGTAATGGGAAGGATGACGATGGTGATGAGGAGGATGATGATGACGATGATAAGAATGGGAAGAAGGTAAGTTTAGAAGATTTGGCCGATGAGGCCGAGAAACAAGATGATGATAAAACTGTGGTTGAGAAGGATGAGGCTGAGAAGGAAGTTGATGAGGCTGAGAAGGATGAATCTGATAAAAAAGAGGATGAGGCTGAGAAGGAAGTTGATGCTAAGAAGGATGAGGCTGAGAAGGAAGTTAATGAGGCTGAGAAGGATGAATCTGATAAAAAAGAGGATGAGGCTGAGAAGGAAGTTGATGAGGCTGAGAAGGATGAGGATGAGCCTGAGATCACGTGCACACCGGAGGGGTTAACGCAATGGATAGAAAATAATTTAGATAATGTTGATGAGATTATCATGTGTATAGCTGCTGAGCACGCATATGTAATATTCTTGAATCTCTTTCTTTTTTATGAAAATTTTGTTTCTTTTTAATTAAATCTTTTTATTGTTTTCAGCAAGAATCGCTCAATGAAGGTCCGGATCCAATGATGCCGCATCCAGTGACTCCTGAAAATATGGCTACTCGTGCTGGAAAGCGTGTGGTGAAACCTTCTTCGTACCTGTTATCTCCTTATATGAATAAGAAGACAAAGGTTGTAGCCAAAATTACAAGGCTGGAGTTTATTCTTGGAAATAGTTTGTTTGCGATGCAAGGCGACAAGTTGTAAGTTTAGATGTGTATTTTTAATATAGTTAATAAAAATTCACATCTAATCCCATGGGATTCAATACAGAATCCCATGGGATTCACTACAAATCCCATGAGATTCATACTGAATCCCATGGGATTCACTACAAATCCCATGAGATTCATACTGAATCCCATGGGATTCTGTTTTGAATCCCATGGGATTCATACAAACTCCAATGTGATTCTGAAATGATTTTTTTTTCTTTTTCTTGTTTACTCATATAGTGAGAGAATTTTTGAATCCCATTCTCGGGAGTTCACGGTGTTTTCAATTCGTTTGGCTATGGAAACATTAGCGCCCAGTTTGTGGATAGACGCCAATGTTATTGACTGTTGGAGTGCCATTCTCAATTATGAAGAAAGATTTAAAGAACATGGCTTTCCATCACGGTACTTTTTCCCAACCGGATTTGGGTTTTTTTGATGAGAGAGAAAGTGTTATGTTAAATGAGATATTTTGGGATTATTTTTTGCTTTTATTGTAACATGTGATTTTACTAATATGCCCTTCCTTGTTATTTTCAGATGGAATGTGGACCATTGGATGAAAGAAGATTGGATGGTTGAGATCTTCTCATTTGTTCTTTGGATAACATTGGTTTTGCATGGATCTCATCTCATATGATTATATGAAACTCTTTTATAATGTGGCAACTTGAATAGTTTATTGTGATGATATCTTCTAACCTGTTTTCAAGCGAATTTGTGTTCTTTAAAGTTATTATTTTAGCTGTCTTATTTTTTAGATAAAGGCTTGATCTTTGTCCATAAAATTACGGTATGACCTTCTCCTATTAGGCAAAAACCACGCATCAATCTTTTTCTTTTAGATAAGGTGATCAAAGAACCAAGCTCAAAGGGATGCAAATAATTGATTATCTTTATATAAACTTTTACGCTGAACTATAATGCAACCATTCATGATAGGTATTCAATTCATTGTCTTATTTTAAAAGTTAAAGTCGAGATATCCAAAAAAAAATAATGTAAACAAAAAGAATTTTGTTTATAATCATATTTAATAAAAGTATAAAATTTATAAAAATCCGTATATGATATCTACACTAAAAAAAATTACGTTTAACTAGTAATAAATAATAATATAATGTATGTATAATAAAAGATATATAAAAAAGATCCCCTTGGGCCAATACCTGTGAAAAAATCGAACTAATGTGTATGGGTTGGGCTTGAAAAACTAGCATGCACATGTATATATACTTTTGGAAACCCTTTACAGCATGGTGTTAATCGATTGATAGAGATGGTTACGAATGATGTTGTCGAGGAGATGCTCTCAAAATTGCCTGTGAAAGATCTTCTTCGATGCAAAAGCGTTTGTAAGTCATGGTATTCTTTGATATCAAGTCCTTCTTTTGTTAAAACTTATCGTAAATTAATGAGCAACAAAGAGGAGTACGATACAAGAAGGATCGCTATGTTTACAGGTAAAAAATGTGCACATTCGGAGTGGAGTTCCTACATGAGGTGGAGTATGCAAGGTTCTTCCAATGGCCTTGTATGCATGTACTCAAGATACGAAAATCGAATTATTGTAACCAATCCTTGGACTAGAGAGTTTAGAGAACTTGCACATCCACTACACCTTCCTGTAAATTTCGGGTATGTGCGATGTTTGGGCTTTGGTTATGATTCATCCACAGATGATTACAAAGTTTTTACGGCGAGATGCACTGGTAAAGATGGGGCACTTGTTCATATACTTTCTTTGAAATCAAATATTTGGAAATTTTTTGGGCAAATCAGTTATGGGTTTAATGATGCACGGTTTGATGAATATAATAGTGGGCTAGCCGCGCCTGGTATCTTATTCAATGGGGCACTTCACTGGTTTTGGTTAGATGTTAATTATACCGGGAACATAAAGGTATTAATTGTGTCTTTCGATTTAGCTAAAGAGGAATTTAGAGAAATTCCCCAACCTGATGACACCAGATATGTTTGGAATTATGATTACTCACTGGGGATTATCGAAGGCAGTCTATGCATATTTATCAAAAATAGATACCCCCCCTGCAGCAAATGGGTTATGAAAAACTACAATGACAAACCGTCTTGGGAACGGTTGCCAATCACAAATTATCGTGAGATGAAGGAGCATGCTGTACACTATATGCTTAAGGATACTAATCAGCATAGGAGAACACCGTCACCAACTTACTTTTGTGATGATAATATACGGTTCTCTAGGAGTGAGAAATATATTTCGTCTCCTATCTTTGTGCAAACCCTTGTATCCCCGTATATTAAGGTGAGCTCTCCTTATTATGTTCTTGTTTCACCATCCGTCTCAATGATTTATAGTTGTTATATATCCGTATAAATTGTTTTATTATTATTTGTCTTTTTGGTCAATGACTCATGGAAGCGGATTGTAATTTGTAAGGTGGGTTCTAGTTATTTTAAGAAATTTTGTTTCTGATCAGTCACTCAATATGCAAATTGCAAAGGGAAATTTGACTGAATATGCCTCACAAGATTGCTCCTCTCTCAAATAAAGCCTTCATAAGTGCTCTCTTTGTATAATTGCGCCTCCTTTACGAGTGTAAAGGGTGAAAGTTAGGGGTATCTTTGGAACATTCGTTGCACGTTGAAAAAGGGAGTGTGGTTATAAAAAAAGTGCACTTATGAAGTCTCTTTTTTGAGAGAGGGTACATTATTACGCGTGTGCTGTTAAATTTCCCATTGTGAATCAATCTTAGTTGAGCAAGTTAGTTTCTTATCATTTTATTATATATGCTTCGCTAAGGTTGTTGAACGAGAGCGCCGGGTGCTTATGAGGAGGCGGTTCTTAGTAGTTTAATAAAGTTTTCGAACATGTAGATAAATAACTCTGTTGATTTGAGTATTACAGGTCAATCCTATACCACTAGTGCCAATAGGAAGTAGAGGAGAAGAAGCACTACACTTAGGAATCAACAACACGAAAACTTTGTTAAAATTTTTTGCTTTCTTTAGCAAACTTGGGACTTAATTGTCCGTTATTCTACACATCGACAACACGAAAACTTTATTTCTTCTTTTATAAATTCCCGAATTCAATTGCAGGAAAAGAGAGAGACCGGGAAGAAGAGAAAGAGGAGTGGTAACAAACACATGCAAGCAGGGGCGGAGGAGATAGGGGGACTGGTGGGTGTTGGGCCTCCCCCAACATGTCTAACTTCTTTAATGGTGAAGAGGGCTAAAACCCCGTATCTGGTGCAATTTGGCCAATGGACCTCCCCTTACTCCTTTACTCAGCCACAAATTAAAAATGTCCCTGTAAATTTAAGACTTCCATTTTCCACGTGCTACTTAACTATACTATTAAGAATCCTTTATTATATATAAATGTTATATTTTTGGTTCCCATTTTCTTTGGTCTTCAACGTAGACAATCAATTATTCGGCATCAGTCTATAATATTTCCACGTTTTCGTTTTATTCTTTTTAAGTGTTAAAAACTACTAGTCCGGTATAGCTTTGTAAGTATTTCTAAAGAGTAACTAGTTTAAAATTTAGGTGTATTCATTTACACAGGTATATTCATTTCAATTACACATGTCTAATGCAATAACATAACTCAAAACAAGCAAAGAATACAAGTAAAGTTTCTATGCTAACTGCTTAAGAAACAGTTTCAATGCTAATTGTTTAGGCAATAGTTTCAAACGTCTTCAGTTAACTTCATTCTTTTCTTTTGAGCATATTCATTAAAGCTAGAACGATGTAACTAGCTTAAATATTTACTAGTAATCTGTAAGACCAAATGTTTTTGTATGAATTGGAATAGCAATATTTGATTACTACACAAGAGTTTTTACTCTTATATAGGTTCAAAGTTAGAACATGAACAACATAAGAGAAAAATCTAATCAATTTATATGAACAAAGACACGTTGTTGTTTGTAACCCTATAATCACAATTACAGTTGTGGCAGGCCTATAGGATATAGAATTTATATTGAAAACCACAAACTACATAACGTGACAAATTATTTGCATATAAAATCTATCGCTACTTTATCAGAAAAAGTCGGCACCCCCCAACTTTAAATCCTGGTTTCGCCCCTGCATACAAGAATGGGTCTAAGGTATAACTTAAGTTTATCGTCAACATATTTTACCCTGTTTAGAATCTTTAATAAATTCGCCTTGTTTAAATTTGGAAACCTCATACGCAGGGAAAAGAGAGATTGTTGAAATTCTTCTGGAAGAAGAAGGGAAGGGTAACAAACACATACGAAAAGGTATTAATTGTATCGTGTTGATCATTTTTTTTGGGTAATACTTGATAATTTTTATGGATGAATGTATTATGTTTTGTGTTTTGTAAACTTTCTATGTCCAACTCATCAGTCATTTCAAACTGATTTGTTGATCATCTGATGACTAAATTCCTTGTGTTTCGGTCTTTATATATACTTCTAGAAATGTTTCTGTAATGTTAATTTAATACTTTTTTCAATTTTGGAAAGTGTGAGTGAGTCTTTTAACCCCTGAGATTGAGTTGCACATGCAGTTTTAAATGTTGATGATGATTGAAACCGGTTCTGAACAATATCATGAAATCACCGCTGTCATTATAGTATCCATTCCCACCTCTGCCAACCATGTCCTCCACCACGACTAAGGCCAGCACTCAAGTATTTTCCTTCGCCCGCCCCACCAATGCGGTGGCAGAAAAATAGTAGCAAAGCGCTATTTTGTTTGTAAAGAAGGTAGCAATTTCAGCCTAGTTTCTTTTAAATGGGTCGATTCAGGTTATCTCTTTCCTATAACAGATGAAACGTTTAATAGAATATCAAAGGGTTCGAACAAGTCCAAATACGCCCAAAATGTATATTTTGCATTAAAAACCACCTAAATCATTATACTAAAAAAATTAGACTATCATTAACATAGTTTTATACTCATGCTAGCTTAAAGACCCGTGGATTCACGGAATTTTTAAAGAAATATGAAACAGAGATAATAAGAAAACATCGAACGTAGACATGTTCCATTAATATATGAAGGAAACAATGAGATAATACGTTAATTATTCGATAATCAATTGAGTTTGTAGCAATTAAAATAATAAACGTCCACGTGTTGTCGTCTCCAAATTTGATTGTCTTAAATAGCAAATGACGTATGCGAGCACCAATTAATTTAATAGCAAATGTCCATTTAAGACTATATCACATTTTCTTCTAATACCGGCATCAAGTTTTTTCCATAAGGTCTTCTCGGTACCTCCATACCAGTTAAACAAAATACATGCCCCATGTTCGTGTCTCAATGGAGTTCATTATGGTGTCATAAACACCCTTGTCTTCCGTGGTTACAGAGATGTACAACCATTCATATTCAGATTGTAACTCTTAAGTAGTGTTGTATCATTCTCTTTACGGATTTCTTTTAGAACAATGCTCTTTCTGGCACCCACGCCAACACCCTTGAAGAGGAGCATCGGGCTTCTATCACAATGAGCCATGGCCTCCATTACCTCTGTAAAGGCGTCTATAGTATCACCTTTTTTGGTGTGTTAGTTCCGATCACTTCCAGTTTCTCGGCCATTGTTGAGAACGTCGTTGTAACTTTCAAGTTCGAATCTTTTCTTTCTATATGCAATATATTGGTGGTTATTGAATTAAGGATATATATTATTGTAGATATAAAACATACCAATCGTGCTCAAACATTATGGGTTTGTAATAATGTAATAGTATATGACCCGTGTATTTATATCCTTGAAGAAGGGGTTGCTTCAATCTATATCTATCTATCTATCTATATCTATGCTACTAACTAATAAATAAGAGTTTTTATACCTCTCTCTTCATCAATTTTTTCCTAAAATACTAAGCCTTCACGTTACGACAGGTGTACAACCAATTTTGAATAAGCACATTTGGATTTTTGACATACTTGGCTGGCATCTTTTATTAGCACAATTTACTATTTAATATGCAAGAAACTTAAGCATTTATGTGTTTTATAACTCACCTTGGTGCATATGGCAAGCTACAGGAGCCAAATCTATGTTTGCTCAACAGGCAGAACAACAACTTCTTCAAACCGCGAGGGAATTTCACGCGTGCAAGCAAGTAGAAGGTCAATCTGTAAGCTCATATGTTCTTAAGATGAAGATCTAAATTGACAACTTGGAGCATCTCGGTCATCCCGTCACTCTAAACTATGGACTTAGTCAAATCTTGATTGGACTCCCTAAAGAGTATGACACTTTTGTGTAGAACTATAATATGCACAACATGAGGAAGAATGTGAATGAATAACATGTTATGCTTAAACAACATGAGCAGACGCTACCCAAGAAAGATGTCGCACTTGCACTTCATAATATACGTGCTGGAAAGGTCCAGAAAAACCATGGGAAAAATCGTTTAAGGCTGCTAAGGGGAATCAAGGGAAGGGAAAGTATAAGTTGGCTTATACTCCTGAGCATAAACCATATTATGCTCCCAAGCCGAAGATTCCTCCACCACCGGATAATCCTGCTAAGGACACGACCTGTCATCAATGTGGTGAAATATGTCATTGGAGAAGGAACTTTCTCGTGTATCTCGCCGAGTTGATGAAAAAGAAGAAGTTATCTCAAGGAGGTAGCACTTCAGGTATTTTCACTATAGAACTCTATTATTTTCTTAACACATCTTGGGTTTATGACATGGGTTGTGGTACTCACATCTGTAATATTACTCAGGGTCTCAGAGGAAATAGGAAGCTGAAGCCAGGAGCTTTAAGTCTGTACGTGGGCAATGGTCAACGGGCACGAGTTGAAGCTATTGGATGTTTTCATTTATGTTTCTCTAGTGGATTAGTAGTTGTTTTGAACAATTGTCATTATGCTCCCTCTATTACTAGAGGAATTATTTCAGTTTCATATTGGTTTGACGATGGTTTTGTTAATCGTTTTGAGTTGAATAATACAATTTCAGTTTCTAGAAATAACATTTTTTTTATTTTAGTGCTATCCCAAGGGATGGTATTTATGAAATTGATATGTCTTGTTCTAAAACAAATGATAGTTCTATGTTTGCTGTTAGCAATAAAAGAGCCAAGCTTACCTTGAACTATACTCTCTTGTGGCACTGTCGTCTTGGACACATTAGCAAGAAACGCATGGAGAAGTTGCAACATGATGGAATTCTCAACTTAACTGACATTAAGTCATTTGAAAAGTGTGTTTCATGCATGTCTGGTAAGATGGCAAGAAAACCTATTCACATCAAGTGGAAAGGGCTAAGGATCTACTTGGACTAATACACACTGATGTATGTGGCCCATTTAGAACTGTGTCAAGACAAGGGGCAAGTTACTTCGTCACTTTTACTGACGACTATAGTCGGTATGGTTATGTTTACACTACACCATTAAGCGAATGTAACGACAACAGGGATGTTGTCGCTAAAAGTGTGAAAGTTGTCACTATAAGTATATTTTGACAACATGTTGTCACAACAAGCATTGTCTATAAAAAAATGCGTCGCTACAAGTTATTGTGACAACTTTTTCTACCTCTCGCGACAACCGGTTTGACCAAAAGGTTGACTTGTTGACTCATATTTTTTTTTGTGACAACTGTTGTCACTAAAAGGTTGGACTTTCATTGACCGATTTCTATAGTGACGAATTTGTTGTGACAATTTTTGTCACTAGAAGTTTGACTATATTGACCAAGTTTCTTGTGACAACCTTTTAGTGACGAACATTTTAGCCACTCGAAGGTTTGACTTTTTGACCAAATCTATAGTGACAACTTTTAGTGACAACCTGTAGCGACAACATGTTATCACTAAAAGTGACATCTGGTACAAAACAGCTAGGTTGTTTTGTCGCTTTCCCCCAGGTTTTCCGACCCTGTTTTCCATATTTTTCCGCAACCAAATTTTCTAGAATTTCAAATCAACACAACCAATAACTAAAGCAAACTACATTTCATAAATTGTTCAAAGACTACATGGTTTAACGACTTAGTTCGACAACATAGATGTAAATTGTTCAACATCATAAACATAAATTGTCCAAAACGAGAAGTTGTTCAACACACCAAACTAAACAAGTTCAAATAAACAACCTACTAACTTGTGGGCTCAGTTCCATCCTCTTCTTCATCGACATCAATAAACAATGAGGGGTAAAGCACAGGGGCCGGTGGCAAATCAATGATGTTATGGTCCGCTAATTGATTATGTAGGCTCATAACATGCTGTCGAGTATATGTCACGTACCTCGCCAAAGCAGCTATTTGAGCATGAGTCATCTGTGGTGTGGGAGCGGGGTGGGAATCCAAAGCAGCTATTTGAGCTTGAATCAACTTCTAATTCGGAAAAATGCCTGACCATGTTATCATGATCATCGTTTTGGATTTTCATTTGCAATTTTGAGTTTTCAGCTTCAAGCTCATTGACATTATCTTGGGAAACTTTAAATGCAATTGACAAATCATGAAATTGAGAAGCCGTAATAGCATAGTTTGTAACAGTATAAAAAACATCATGCGAAATAAATCTAGCAATCAAGTTCTCATTAAGGATGTGAATATTCTTCCTCTCAACCTCACAACTTTTTAGCTCATATGCATTATTTCTTGCCTCGTTTTCCATTTTGTTAAACACCTTTTTCATTTCTTTAACTTCCATATCTAAGGCCTTTTGAATACTCTCGAATTGTTCTTTCAGTTGTTTAAAGAATGGAATAACCTCTGTAAGATAACAATGTTTTGTTTGCTCAAAACCCCTTTCCCCTTCAGTAATACCTGTTGGTGTGATTCTCTTCTTACATGTTTTATCGAAATCAGCAAATAGTTGGTAGATTACATATATGCTAATTAAGGTTTTGCTCTAAGTCGGAAGAGTTCTAGGAACTAAATGCATCGGTGTATTGGGAGGATACACCGTAGCTGCATGCAATTTCCTAAGGGGAGGATTATTTTCAACAAGTTCTTCGGCCTTTCTCTTATCCATATCTAACTTCCAAAACACTTGTTCAGGGTTTAATTGAGTCTGAGATTTGAACGTAGATAAGAAGTTTTCCTTAGTATAATTGGGAGTATTTAAATTTTATCTATTCATCACACATATAGGTTCCTTCACTTTCTTACCCATTTTCTCTCTAGAGGCATTTTCAAACTCTATGTCCTCTTAAGTGTTCAGCACACACGTTGGCTTATGTTTGGGCTTAAAAATCTCACTACCATCATAAATCACTTCTTGAGCCTTTTTGGCTTTCTTAAGAAACACAGGATTTGGGTCTTCTAAAAGGTTTTCACTGTTTTATCACTTAAAACTCTATGCTTTGTAATCATGTGAGCAGTTTTAATGGTGTTGCCTTGTACGTACATCTTGTTTTCAACTTTGTTCTTTAAAGTTTTAAGGTTGGAAAAATCATTTAGGAGTTTAGATTCCTTTTCTTTGAATTCTTATTTATGCGTTTTTACATTTACTTGAAGTTTTTGTTTTTGCTTAACAGCTTGATTAAGTTTCTCTTATAACGAATTTAACTCTTGTTTTAATGTTTCTTTCCTTAAATTACTTTTAGTAATCAATGTACACATTTGGCTATCCATTTTCTGCTCACGTGTGGTCAGTTCAAATTTAGCACGCTGTTCATAGATGGAAACTTGATCCTTATACATATTTAGCTTAGTGGTGAGGGAGTCATAAGGCACATATTCAGTGTACTCATTAAATAAATATTCATCATTAATGGCAGAAGATGCACCACTTGGTACAACAGGTCTTTCATCTTGCTTCACATATTGCTCATATGAGATAACATTGCTATTTCCCATATTTACAATATCTGACTCGACGACTTCTGTCAGTTGTACTTTGTTGGGAATCTTTTGCACATCAACTGCATCATATAGTTTTAGTACCTATGATATGATTGAAGCATTAGAGAGACCAGATTGTTGAGGTGATGAAACCATGGGAGAAATATTAGCCATAAAAATAGTATGTGCCATTGGTTCATCATCAACATCAGAGTTCAAGGCATCACAGTCAGCAACCTGGAAGACATTGGGATTGTTCTGTGCCAAATCATACACTGGTTTTTCATCCACATCAGCATCGAATATTTTGGCGTTCCCATCAGCAAGAAACGACAACTCTTCCTCATCTAACACTGCTCCACTGTCTTGAGCCTGCATCATCAGCATCTTATCCCTGAAGTACTCAGCATTTCGTGGACGTTTAGGTTGAGTGCAATATGTCCCTCACCTCCACAGTTGTAGCACTTAATTGGTTTGCCTTGACCCTAAATAACAATCCTTCCTCTGATCTGAGCTCCCATATAACCAGTTGCAACATTTCCCCATGCAACATTCCTTGGATTCACATTTTGCCTTCCTTGCACGTTCTAAACCACAACCCTTCCATCTTCCACTGTAGCTTGATTCTGTAAGTTAGAGGAAGTTCTGAGTTGGTTGTTGGTTTGGGGAAGCGAGGTTCTAAATTATTGAGCCAATAAAGCAACTTGGTTCGAGAGGTTTTCAATCATCATTACTGTTGGAGTATATATTGAGTCTGGTATGGTGATTTGATTCTGATTCTGAGAAGATGGTAAAACCTGTCAGACTCGAGTATCTAGCTTGACATTAGACAGATATGAAACTGAGTCATTTGTGCTTGTTGTTGCAGTTGGATTGAGTTTTTCCATGATCAAACGATCAAATGTAGCATGCTTCTCATGTTGAAGTAACTACGCATACAACTGCTCATAATTAGTGTTCCTCAATCCTTTGTTCAGCTTTACTGCAGTAACAAACTTGTTCCACTCAGAAGTCATGTTGTTTACGAACTTGGAATTGAGTTGGATATTTGGCATAGTCATATTAATGTTCCTCATATCATTCACAAGTTTGTGAAACCTCACATGATACTCTATAATGCTCTCACCCGGGTTCATCTTGAAGTTCTCAAAGTCATCATACAGTTGTGACTCTCGATCTTCTTTAGTCAATTCTGAGCTAGAGAGAAGCATCTTGACATTATCCCAAAATGCTTTGGCCTCGGTGTTGTGATTAATCAGCTTGTAAATGTCCTTCGGTAGACCTTGAAGGATGATGTTGGAACCCCTGATGTCAGCATCATATCTTTTCTTCTCCTTATCATTAAGATCATCATAAGTCCTTGGTCTATCCATTCCCAGTGGCACTTCCATCGACACCAATTTCAAGTTGATCTCTAGTGGTGCCCTTCTGGTACGGACCTTCATCAATTGATTGAATAATGTTAAGACCATTCTTTTTTCCCAACCAATACAATCGGATTCTCTGCGCCCAAGAGTCATAATCAGTTCTATTTAGCATAGGAGGGCGGGTATCGGACCCAGCAGCTTGAACGTCATCTGAAAGACTGAAACAGTAGACATGATTTCTAAGTATACGGGATTTTACAACTCTTTGATTTAACCGAAATAGAATCTTTTGCAGGATTTTACAAAATCAAGAGGAAACCTAGAACTCAAATCACAAGTTTCAAATCTCAAGAGACAAATCCAACCAAGTCGCAACACACAAATCGCAGCACCTGTCAAGTCGCAGAAGTACCAAAACGTAGGAACAAATCGCAGCACTTGACAAAACACAAGGACAAATCGCAGCTCTTGACAAAATGCGGGACAAATCGCAGCACTTGACAAAAATCAGGGGCAAATCGCATCACTTGACAAAATGCAGGGACAAATCGCAGCACCTGTCAAATTGCAGAGATACCAAACGTAGGAACACAAGTCGCAGTACTTCTCAAAACGCAGAGACAAATTGCAACCCCTGTCAAATCGCAGAGATACCAAAATGCATGTCGCTTTCAACAGGTACAAGCACTATCGTCCTTTTTGTCCTTTTGCTTAACAAATTGCAGAGAATATTAATTAAATAATCAAATCGTAGCAAAATATCACCAAACCGCAACATTTGTCAGTCAAATCGCAACAATACTAAATCAAACCGTAAGCCAGAATCTACCAAATCGCAACCTGGAACAAGACAAGTCACAACGAGGAACCAACAAAATGCAGCTCAGTAAGGACAAATCACAACCAAGAATACTTTATCGTGAGTCAAAATGCAAAGAATAACAAACATCCAAACCTTGCGTTCACTCCAAATCCACCACAAATAAGATGAAACAATCCTTCCAAACCCAAACTAATATGATGATCCTAAACACAAAAGTACAACCAAAATGCAAACTTAACCACTAAATAAGATCAAAAGAGTGAAAAGGTCTCTAAACTCATTCTAACCATAAACTTATGAATAACCAATCAAGAATCCGAGCACACACAAAGTAGATGATCAAACCATGACTCTTGATGCCTATTGTTATAAATTGGTTTTCATAAACACACAAACAGAACATTATATGGTTCGAATCTTGATGAGTCTAGAGAGAGAAAGTAGAGAGAAAATGGGAACTTAGTGAGAGAAAGTAAATGTTATATTGTGAAACTCCACCCTTTGCCTTGAGAGGCAAAGGGTATTTATAGTTTCTTACAAATATGCCTCCTACGGGTTGTGGATCAGGTATACAGTGGGTAAAGACCCGTCCGTCCTCTACGGTTTTACTTAGCTAACTAATTTAAATGACTAAACGACTAAGATTACGAGCTTTCTAATGCTTACATATACTCGAGGTGACCGAGTATTTAACTTACGGATTTACTAAATCCTAACAATGAGGATGACCAACGATACTTGCGAACATAGTCTTTAGAGTATCAACTCCCACAAATCCTTAAAAACAATATTAACTTTGAAGCAACACTTTTTCCTTCCAAAATCAAAGTCAATCCAAGGATCCAGTTTCATTCAAACAATTTCCCTTAGAGTTTAAAGGTTCTGTAGTTGTAATAATCAGATGTTCTATTCGACTTTTCATACTATTATTTCATCACCTAGCAAGAACGGCAACTCGAGGTTCTTTTATCGCTCATAAATCAATTACTCAATGTAGGCCTGCAAATGATTAAATAACACCAATGAGCTCCACAAATCCACTCTAACATCCCCTAAATTCCTAAGCTCGGTTGCTAAGATTAATTAAATGCAGACCCATATAAGAACTTAACAAAATACTCTTGTGACCCATTATAGACATGGAAAGAGTGTACCCATAAATATTTCAACATTACAATCAAATTCATTATTATATTACAACAAGGGAAGTAGCAATCCCAAATAGTTGCACGTATGTAAAACTGTTGGCTCATATAAGTACTTACAAAACCTTCATACTAAAACAGATTAATTAGCCAATTTAAACGGTCAATAACAAGTACTTTGACAGGTCATCGACGTATTTTGACATCATTACTGCTTTTTGCAAGTTGTTCCCTCTTGTATTTTTGTCATTGAACTCCAAAAGTTATTCTTGTATTCCATCAACTGCCAAAGACTAAAAAACATCTATATACCTGTGAATATTTAATAACCAATTCAAAAATCAGAACCACCAATTCTCTTAGTCTCTAATCTTCTTCCTTGCCATCTTTATTAATCGAAACAATTGACATATCTTGCAAACGACAAATATTTACACTACAAAAAATACATCATCGCGACGAGAATTAAATTATCTTTCTATAGATATGCACTTCTCTATATTTTCGACAATTTTTTTTTTTCAAAAATTTCGCCTAGAAAATCACATATGATTTGTAAAATCATATATGATTTTCAAAAATTGAATCACTTGTGATTTTCACAAATCATATATGATTTTCACAAATCATATATGATTTGTAAAAATCGAATCACATGTGATTTTCACAAATCATATATGATTTTTCTGGGCCGAAATTTTGAAAAAAAAATCGTTAAAAATATTTAGAAGTGCATATCTATAGAAAGATAATTTAATTCTCGTCGCGATGGTATGTTTTTTTTCGCGTAAAGATTAACGGTTTGCGAGATATTTAATTTTTAAAAAAAGGGTGAAAGTTTTTTTTTGTTTTAATTAGAAAAATGAATGTCTATGATTAGTTCATTGGATCTATGGTAAATTTGAGATCTATATTGAACTTTTGCCGATTATGATAGAGACGTGATTTAAAATTAGTTATAGCAATAGTATTTAGAATTATATTAGGAATGTGACTCAGTACAACGATTGTAGGTTTAGGTAATTTTATGATTACATAATTATTATCCTTTAATTATCTCAATAAGGATGTTCTAAAACACTCTGTCAAAAAGGAAATATGTAACTATTTTTAAAAGATGTTTTAATAATAAAAAAAGAAAAAAAACTAAATATTCCTTGATTTGGAAAAGAAATATGTAAATTCCTTTCTCCACAACAATATATGAAAAAAATGAAAATAACACATGGGCCCGTGATTTCTTTTTTTTATTGTTTTGGGCTAAACTGTAACTAAATCTTAAAAGGGATCATAATTTAAAAAGTCTAGAAACCCACCTATATTGTGACAAGTGTTCACTCTCATTTTTGCCAGACCATTTTTTCCTATTTTCACTCTTAACTAATCAACATTATGATCTAATTGATGGACATTACAAAATCTTTAAAAAAAACTGATTAAAATTATGATTTTTTAAGAAAACTGGTGAACATTATGTTTTTTTTAGAAAATTGACGAACTAATAAACTGGTGAACAACGTGATTTTTTTTAAAAAACTGATTACCTGATGAACATTGTGATTCTTTTTAAACTGATGAATAACGTGTTTTTTTGGAAAACTGAACTGATTAACATTATATTTTAATTTTTTTTGATAAACTGATGAACATTATGATTTTCTTTACAAAACTGTTGAACTGATGATCATTATGATATTTTTTAAATAACTGATGAACATTATGAATTTTTTTAGAAAACTAATGAACTGATAAACATTATGATTTTTTTTTCTGAAAACTGATGAACCGATGAATATCATGATTTTTTTTTTAAACTGATGAACATTACGAATTATTTTTAGAAAACTGATGAACCGATGAACAACGTGATTTTGTTTTAAGAAAACTGATGAACAATGTGGTTTTTTTCTAAACAACTGATGAACAACATGATATTCTTTTAGAAAACTGATGCAATGATGAACAATGTGAATTTTTTTAAAGAACTGATGAACAAAGTGATTTTTTTTAAAAGTGATGAACTAATAAACAATGTTATCTAATTGATGAACATTAGGATGTAATTAATGAACACCTTTAAAAAAATTGATGAACGTGATAAATATTTCATCCTAAGAAACAATTAACTTCTGAAAAAAAATTATTTTTATACACGATCACAATCAACATTACCATGACGTATCAATCACTTCTAAAACAGACACCTAAACACGCTTTCTTTAATTTGCATACACCAAAAAGTCTCCGCTCTCCCCTCAAAATAGACAAATCAAGTACTGTAAATTATTAACCTCCAAGCAGTATTCTAAATTAATGAATCAAATCAAAACAACAAAAAACAATTTGTAATCCCGTTTTTATCAATCCATCATTTACAATAAACAAAAAATATTCTAACAATGACAAACGCTTACTAATTTATGATTATGAATCCAGTCACATTTCATAACAACGTACATACGGATACACCATCATCTCCGATAACTTACCGATCATAATCTTTAGCTCATCGATCAACATCCTCTCTTTATTCATCTTCTCCGTCGAATCAGTTGCTTTCTTCCACGAGATCTGTTATTTTCTCCGGAAAATACTCCACCAGATCTGTTGCTTTCTTTTTCGAATATTCCGTTAAACCGTTAATCATGATGTGATATTATGTGGTTACGATCTGTTGTTATGGTGCGATTGAGATAGATCAATGAGTTATTGTTTCGATTTTAGAGTCACGAATCTGGTTTTAAGTACCGGAGGTAGGTGGTTGAGTGGTGGCAGATACGGTGGTGGTTATTCATGATGGTGAGTGTGTGTGTTTTTACGGTGTTTTTAGAGTATGTGTTTTTTTCCAGGTGAGTGAGAGTGGAAATAGTAATAAATAGAAAGCGGATAAGAAGTGAAATGAAGGGGACACGTTACCTGTTTTTATTTGATCCGCTTCCTTCCTTCATAACCCTAAAGAGAAAAACAAAAAAACACCTGACCATCTACAACAAACCCATGCTTCGATCAGTATATCATCTTTTGATTAATTATGTAACAACTTTTTTCGTTCAGTTACCGTTTCATCGAATCAAGTTAGGTATGGTTAATTATGTAACTGGGTTTTGTTGATTGTTGGTTTGTTAGTTTACAGTCAATTTTTTTTGTGTAATTATGATAATGTTACAGCTATACTGCTAAAAAGTCCAATGGAGCAGAGGTTATGGAGTTTGTTGTTGACCATGTCTTCCAGGAAGTGGTAACACGTGCTACATCCATACTGATTGTAACACGAGCAGAGGTTATGATGCAACACCCCCTTTTGATTATGTGGAACAACGATCAGTTAAAAGAGAGCTTTTCCACACATCAGGTTCATAGATAGCCTTAATATACCCTTTATGTATAGTACATGCAAACACATATACATATATTGTTTTGTAATCAAGTTATTTCACCATGCAGTTAAACCAATGCAAGAAAGATTAAACAACAAAAGCACCTTGACGACCCAATTAATGACATCCAGAAAGATATTGTGGCAAGACGCGTTATCGGATGAGACAATGTTTAAAGTTCGATGGGTCGAACTGACATGACGTCGTGCAAATCGTCCTTTTGTGAGCACGCTTTTGACTATGGAACCTTAACTGTATCGCCCTTTTTAGTTCTTTTGATGATGTGAACATATTTTTGTAGTGAGAACCAAATGCCACTTTGTAATCAATGTGCACACTATATCGTGGTGTTGATAACCCATTATGTAAAAACTTCTAGTTTCTTAGAAGCATATATGTATTAATAAGATATTGACACATTCTTAGCGTAAATGACCACCTTTTAACACTCCCACTGCAACGCTTGAGATTTGTAAGTATTATATATATGGAATTTGTTTGACTGTGTTTTCCGTAAGTGGGTGTTAAGCCTAAAGGGAACATAAAGATGGTTCACCATACTTTGGCTTAATTTAGATTAGTTAACTAACATGTATTCTTTTTGTTAAGGAATTAGACTAGGAGTCAATACCTGTTGGCTTACTACACGACACGGTTGAGGATACAAATGTTGTCACCTTTGAAAGAATAGAAAATGAATTTGGTACGTGTCACTGTCCGTCACATTGTCGAAGGAGAAAAAATGGTTGCCCATTTGTTTAAACATTTATTTGAACTCCTACTCACTGCATATCTCATCTGTCATACTTAAAATTTTCCAATTCTCAGGTATTGAAACATGGAAAGATGAAGTGTAAGAATGAGATCTCTGCGGTACAAGATGTGAAAGCACACGATCTGCGACGAATGTTTCTGACTATGTGTGAGGAGGTAATGTATTAAGCTGACACCTGTGTTGAGGATCCCAGCCCTAACCCAGGCACAACCCTACTAACTGTTTATCTGAAGGGGTCAAAAAGGATGAAAAAGTTTGGCGGGTTAAATGGTTGTAGACGGGTTGTAAACTGGTTAAACAGGTTGGTGGGTTATCAATGGTTACCGAGTTGAATTTATATTCTATGAATTTCTTTAGTAACATGGCCCGTTTATAAAATAATTAAATATATATCTTATTAAAATCAATGATAGGTAATTTTACATTTGCTTTCAAAAATCAATTATGTTGTAGCAATTTATTCCATAAAAATATAAATTTTTGGCCCTGAAAGTTCAGAAATGAACAAACTAAAATTGGGTTTGCAAACCTTTGGTCAAGCAGATCAAGCTATTTTGGTATTACAACAAAATCAGGAGTTGAGTGTTGGACCTTTAGTGTTATAGAAGCAAAGATTAGGGTACTTTAGTGTATATATATGTTATGTATTTTTAAGTTTCGGTATATACCGAAACATAGTATTGGACTAGGTCTTTTAGTATCAAATATAATCGTTTGTTAGGGTTATAACATTTAGATAAAGTTTTGTTGTTTAGTTTTATAGTATCGATTTTCCTCTTTGTGAAGGCACCGATTCATCTAGTATATATAGGTTAAGAGTCTGTAAACAAAATCAATGTGATAAAATCCATTATGTTCAGTTAAAAATATTCTTTTTTTCTTTTATGTATTCTTAAATGGTAAGTACACATAATGCTTGTTTGATTAATATCAATCCTCGAAATATGGAACCTATAAAATTGAACATGGTATCAGAGCCAAGGAATCAAACAATATACCAATTCATGTTACAATTATCATTCAAGATCAGATATGCGTTTTAATATCAAAAGCAATGTTGCAAAAATCGATCAACTCGGCCGATTAATCGTTAATCGGCCAAGTACCTTGTCGATTTTTGAAAATCGGTCGAAAAGTCGGCCTAGGAAAAAAATCGACACTAATCAGTCAAAAAATCGTTTGAATCGGCCGATTAATCGGCCAAATCGGTCAAAAATCGGCCGAATCGGTAAAAAATCGGCCGAATCAGGCAAATCGGTCATTTAAAAAAAATTTAGACATTCTACTTAATTTGGGGATCGTATATTTTACTTATAACGCACAATCGACATCATAATCAGAATTGGAGCATTTTATTAGGTTTGGAAACTTAGCAGGCTTGTAATCGGTTAAGATTTTTTGTTTGGTTTCCATAAATACCAAAAAATTACAGGAAATGCCAATCCGATTAATCACCGATTAATCCCGACTTGACCGATTACTCGCTGTAGGGTGGTCGACCGCCCGACTACCGATTCACGATTTTTGCAACATTGATCAAAAGAAGGCATCCATGGAAAGAAGAGATGTCGAATTGAAGAGAAAAAAAAGGGCATCACAAGGAATCAGAATAATGATTAAAAAGAGGTTGTTTTTGTGATATGAATTAAAGATTGTTTCAGTTTTCGGTTGTGCTAACCCTACCATGACGGCGTTAACCCGCTTAAATCGTGATTAACTGAGAATCATGAGAAGTCAGGCCGAAAACTGAAACCAAGATGGCGGCACTAACCCTGCTGGAATTTGGTTCAACTAGAAACTGAAAAGCCATGAAGAAATCAACACCAAGAATCAAAACTATGTTTTGAAGAAAGCATGAACAAGGAGAAGCAAGGATCAAGATTATATAAGCGTGAATGGAACATTGTACGCCATTAAGAACTACTACCACCGGTCATAGGGAATTTAGAGATCGATCTATTGGGTCTTTACAAGATGATAGATAGCATAGGTGGCTATCTAAGTGTCTTATATGGAGATAAGTGGAAAGAGGTTGCTGTAATACATGGATTAATTAAAGCATATGAAGAAGACTTGAAGAGTTGTTACAAACGAACCATTGACATGGTCGAGTGTTACTATAATACAACTTTGATGCCTGGGTTCAATGAAGAACCTGTGAAGTATGAGAAAACCAAGACGGTTGAAGATGGCTATGATCATTCCAAGAAAGAAAACCCACAAGAGTATGATGGGTCGAGTAATGATAATGGGCTAGGAGTTGTAAAAGAAAACACATGTGAAGTTTGTGAGACTTTTCAAGGAAATAAGACTCGCTTTGGTGTAATATTAGTAGGCACCAATAATGATACGGATGGTGATCGATCAAGGGACTGATCAAGAAGATGGGGCGAGCACATCGGAGAGTGATGACTTCGTGATCATCACATAAGTTGAAGAAACCTGCAAGAAAAAGAAGTCTATAATATTAGGGGGTGAATGTTGGACCTTTAATGTTATAGAAGCAAAGATTAGGGTACTTTAGTGCATATATATGTTACGTATTTGTAAGTTTTGGTATATACCGAAACATAGTATCGGGCTGGGTCTTTTAGTATCAAATATAACCGTTTGTTAGGGTTATAACGTTTAGATAAAGTTGTGTTGTTTAGTTTTATAGAATCGGTTTTCTCTTTGTGAAGGCACCGATTCATCTAGTATATATAGGTTAAGAGTCTCTAAACAAAATCAATTTGATAAAATCCATTCTCTTCAGTTAGCAATATTCTTTGTTTCTATCATGCATTCTTAAATGGTGATTACACATGATGCTTGTTTGATTAATATTGATCCTGGAAATATGGAACCTGTGAAAATCGAACATTGAGGAAGAAGATTGAGAGGCTGGAAGAATCTTTTGAAGATGCTAGCATATACAAGTTACCATCAGAAAAGTTTCAGCAGTTTAATGAATTAATGCAACAGAAAATAAAGCTACTTGATGAATGCCTTGAAAAGTCTGATGCAGAGATACATTCATACGTACAGTTATATCAAGATTCAGTGAAGGAATTTTAAGACACACTTGATAACTTGAAAGAAGAAAGTAAGAAAAAAGCGGCAGGCAAACATGTGGATGTGCCATGGGAATTTTGGAGTCGTTTGTTGCTCATGGTCAGTGCTTGGTTTTTTGAAAAGAAGATTCACGAGGATGAGGCTAAGATCCTAAGGGAAATGACATGGAAGAAGGATGCGCGTATTCATAATATTTACATGGAATGCAAGGAAAAGAGTTATCGTGAAATTCTTGCTGCTTTTCGAAAATTGACATCATCCTCATCCTGGTATGTATTATTTTATATTAGTTCACTTTTTCAGCAAACTTCTGTATAAACAATTGCCTACTATTCATTGTAGTCAAAATTGCATGTCATTCACATTGCTGCTGAGATGGCGCTAGTTGCTAAGGTAAACCTTCTCTTCTTTAATTGTCCATAATTATAAAAGTACACGGGAGAAGTTTTATTATCTTTATTATGATATTTTGGCATGATTGTCTTTTTGAAATGCCATTTACTTTAGGTCTCTCATTTTCTCTTTTTATTGGCATTACTATATTAGGATTTGGCTTCATTTTTTTAAGCTTACCTACAGGAGTCCCACTGCCCTTAGCACCCTTTTTAGTACTCTTTGAGCTAATATCTTATTGTTTTCACGCAATAAGCTTAGGAATACGTTTATTTGCTAATATGATGGCCGGTCATAGTTTAGTAAAGATTTTAAGTGGGTTCGCTTGGATTGTGCTATGTATGAATGATATTTTGTTTTCTATAGGGGATCTTGGTCCTTTATTTATAGTTCTTGCACTGATTGGTCTAGAAACGCCATCAAAACTTTGATAAAAGACTGCCAAACTCGAACAATTGTTGAGAACCTCACTGAGGAAAGTGTTAGAAAACATAATAGATGCTAAGGTTAGTTATTGATCATGTTGATTTTATTCCATAAACATTGTTTTCCCATGTTTTAAAAAAGTCTAGGCTTGACTTTAGCATTTTTGGTGATTGAGACGTTAATTGAAAATAAGATTAAGTGGTGTTTAGGTATGCTCATTTAAAGGGCTTTGAGGTGAAATTGTGATGGTTCAAAGTGTGATGACAAAATGCTAAAATTGTTGAAGTGAAGTATTTGGAAAGGAGATGTGCCTGCAGCAGAATATGGAAGAACCATGTACACCATTCGGCGAAGAATCAGGCCTTTGCTCATGAGAATGGAAAAGAGATATGGTTAGCTCATTATTTCAGTCTTTACTCTATATATAATGATACGCTTAAACTTATGTGACTACCTACCGTCACTTGATAGAAGTGAAGACAAAAAATTTGGAGGTTGTAGTCATGGTTTAAGAATCATTTGTATGTTTGTTGGTTGGCAGGGAGGGCGGACGATGAGCTTACAGAAAAGAAGATCATCATGGCGAAAGGAATTCTGGAATAGTTAGTGGAACACTTAGAGAAATCCAAGTATGTTTCCATCTCCGTAGTTTTAGTGTAGCATGTGTTATTTACACTAAGTTGGGTGTGTTGGAAAATTTAGTGCACTTGTGGGATTAGTTCACACCTTGTAATGGGTTAGGAGGTACGGAGTGTACACCCATAAGGTCCATGAACACCCTGACTCTTTATAGTGGTTTGTATTGGTAGTACTAGTGAAAGTACTGCTTGGTGAAAGTACTGCTTGGTGAAAGTACTGCTTGTGGAAAGTACTGCTTGTGGAAAGTACTGCTTGTGGTTTCCACTGATAAGCAGTGTTTCCACTGATAAGCAGTATTTCCACTGATAGGCTGTGTATCCACTGATAGCACTGTGAAAGTACTGATGCTATGAAAGTACTGATAAGCAGTGTTTCCACTGATAGGCTGTATTTCCACTGTAAGTGAAAGTACTGCTAGTGGAAAGTACTGCTTATGGAAAGTACTGCTAAATGGCAGTTACAACTTCTTTATGACCACGTTTAATTGGTCATGTAACCACTAACGGCTATAATGGGGATAATTATGAGGCTATTAATGGGCCGATTAATACTCATAATTCCATTGGAATAGCTCAAGAGTAACCTCCTATATATAGGAGATCTGAACATGCATGAAGGACACACAGAAAACGTAAACACTTATTTAGCGAAAGGGTTATAGAATTGTGCCTAATTCTCTAACTGCATTTGGTCTTATCCCAAGTAGATATTCGTGATACCCAGGCATTAGGGTCGAATAGTTTACTTTGGAAAGTGATCACACGATTCCAAGTGATATCCGGTAACCACCTAGTGGTATTGCTACTGTTATTGATTGTCTTAACCCTGTTCTGGGAGCTAACCCCCTAACAATCAAAGTAAACTATTTGTGATAATCAATGGCTGCTGCTGCAATGAAACACATGGCTTCAAACTTTGCTAAGCTGGACAAGTTTGAAGGGGTGGACTTTAGGAGGTGGCAGAAGAAGATGCACTTCTTGCTGTCAAGCATGAGTGTGGTCTATGTGCTGACTACTCCAATTCCTGATGATGGTGATGATGCTACTGTGGAGCAGATCAGGAGGAGGAGCAAGTGGGAGAATGATGACTACATATGCAGAGGTCTTATTCTCAATGGTATGTCTGATTCTCTGTTTGATATTTATCAGAAATTTGAATCTTCCAAAGAACTGTGGGATTCCTTGGATGCCAAATATATGGCTGAGGATGCATCAAGTAAGAAGTTCCTTGTTAGTAATTTCACAAATTACAAAATGACTGATTCAAGACCAGTCATGGAACAATACAATGAACTTCTTGGAATACTTGGAAGGTTTACACAACACCAAATGAACATGGATGAGGCTATCAAAGTCTCTTGTGTCATTGACAAACTCCCTCCTTCATGGAAAGATTTCAAGCATACCTTGAAACATATGAAGGAGGAGTTAACTCTTGTTGAGTTGGGCAGTCATCTGCACATTGAGGAATCTCTCAAGGTGCAGGATAATGACAAGCCAAAGAGTAGCAATGCTGCTGGACCATCTGTTGTCAATATGGTAGAGCATAACAACTCTACCAGGTACAATGACAACAAAGGCAAACGCAAATATCATGACAACACAAGGGCAGATCCTAACAAGAAGGCTACACCTACTTGTTGGAAATGTGGCAAGACTGGTCACATTAAAAGGGACTGCAAGGGTGTTAAAGTTGGTGGTAAAGCCAATGGATCAGGCACTAATGGTTCAGGGAGTGGTGGTTCAGCCAACTCACTGAAAGGTCAGAATATGTTTAATAAGTCTTTTCAGATTTATTATGTTACATATGTATCTGAATCTTTTTATGTGCAGGATGATGATGTTGCGTGGTGGGTTGACTCTGGTGCAACAGTTCATGTGTGTAAAGATAGAAGCTGGTTCAAGACTTATGAGTCACTGAATGATGGTTCTATTCTTCACATGGGAAATGAGTCAACAGCCTTGGTGCATGGTCGTGGTTGTGTAGATCTTAGGTTTAGTTCTGGAAAGATTGTAACTTTGTTTAATGTTATTCATGTTCCTGATATCAGGAAGAACTTGGTTTCAAGTAGTGTTTTGAATAATCATGGATATAAACAAGTTATTGAATCTGATAAATTTGTTCTTTCTAAATGTGGTGTTTTTATTGGTTTTGGTTATTTATGTAATCAAATGTTCAGGCTTAATATTACCACTGACAGTGTTATTTCAGCTTTTGTGACCACATTTGATCAGAGTGATTCTAACCTTTGGCATGCTAGACTTGGTCATGTTCACTATAAAAGGATGCAAGATATGTCTAGGGATGGTTTAATCCCTGCTTTTGACATGGACACTGAAAAGTGTAAAACTTGCATGTTGACCAAGATAACCAAGAAACCCTTTCAGGGTGTTAGTCGTGAGACTAAGATCTTGGAGCTTATTCACAGTGACCTGTGTGATTTGCATGCCACTCCTTCTTTGGGGAATAAGAAGTACTTTGTGACATTTATTGATGATGCTTCTAGATTTTGTTATGTATATCTGTTACATACCAAGGATGAAGCATTAGATAAATTCAAAGTGTTTAAAACTGAAGTTGAATTACAACTTGGGTCTTTGATCAAAAGATTAAGGACTGATAGGGGAGGTGAGTACATGGATACTCAGTACTTTCAGTCTGTGGGTCTTATCCATGAAACTACTGCTCCCTATACTCCTCAGCAAAATGGTATTTCTGAAAGGAAAAACAGGGTGCTGAAGGAGATGGTTAATTCCATGTTGTCCTATTCAGGACTGAGTCAAGGGTTCTGGGGTGAAGCTATGTTAACAGCTTGCTATTTATTAAATAGGGTTCCAAACAAAAGGAACAAGGTTACCCCTTATGAACTCTGGACTAAAAGGAAACCCAACCCGAACTATCTCAAGGTTTGGGGTTGTAGGGCTGTTGTAAGACTCCCTGATCCAAAGCAAAAGACTTTGGGTGAAAGAGGCATTGACTGCATCTTTGTTGGATATGCTGAGCATTCCAAGGCTTTTAGGTTCTATGTTATTGAACCTAATGAACATGTTTCAGTTAACTCAATAATTGAATCAAGGGATGCAGACTTTGATGAGAATAGATTCTCATCAGTCCCTAGACCAAGTCAGAGGATTCCTAATGGAACTCATGACACTGGTGTATCAGAGGTCCCTGATGATGAACCATCAGTGGTCCCTGATGAGGTTGTGGTTCAGCAACCTGAACCTGTGCTCAGGAAGAGCAAAAGGGTCAGGACTCCAAAGTCATTTGGACCTGAGTTTCAACTATACTTAGTTGAAGGTACTAGGGATGAGGTCTCAGACCAATACTCCTATTGCTTCATTGTTGAGGATGACCCCAAAACATTTGAAGAAGCAATGAAGTCCCAGGACATTGCTTTCTGGAAAGAAGCAATCAATGATGAGATGGATTCCATCATGGGCAACAACACTTGGGTGTTGGTTGATCTACCTCCTGGTTGCAAACCTCTGGGTTGCAAATGGATTTTCAAAAGGAAAATGAAGGTAGATGGAACTATTGAAAAGTTCAAGGCTAGACTAGTCATTCAGGGCTTTAAACAAAAGTCAGGAATAGACTATTTTGATACTTATGCCCCTGTGGCTCGTATCAGTACCATAAGACTGCTGATTGCTATGGCATCTATTCACAATCTGGTTATTCATCAGATGGATGTGAAAACAGCTTTCTTGAATGGTGAATTGGAAGAGGAGGTTTATATGAACCAACCTCAGGGCTTCATCATGCCAGGCAATGAAAACAAGGTGTGTAAACTGATTAAGTCTCTTTATGGACTTAAACAGGCACCTAAGCAATGGCATCAAAAGTTTGATGAAATGGTTTTGTCTAGTGGTTATGTTCTTAACCAAGCTGACAAATGTATATATAGCAAATTTGATGAATCTGGTAAAGGAGTCATCATTTGTCTATATGTTGATGACATGTTGATCTTTGGCACTGACCAAAATCAGGTTGACTTGACAAAGGAATTTTTGTCATCAAGGTTCTCCATGAAAGACATGGGGGAGGCTGATGTTATCCTTGGTATAAGGATTAAACATGAAAGTAATAGAATTTCTATCTCTCAGTCTCATTATATTGAGAAGGTACTGAGGAAATTCAATTACTTTGATTGTACTCCAGTGAGTACACCTATGGATACTTGTGAGAAGCTGATGCCTAATCATGGCAAGGCTGTATCTCAACTTGAGTATTCTAGGGTAATTGGCTGCTTGATGTATGCCATGACTTGTACAAGACCTGATATTGGTTTTGCAGTGGGAAAATTGAGCAGGTATACTAGTAATCCTAGTGCTCATCACTGGCAAGCAGTTCAAAGGGTACTGAAGTATTTGAAGAGAACTATGGATTATAGTCTCTCATATACTGGTTACCCATCAGTGTTGGAAGGTTACACTGATGCAAGTTGGATCAGTAACACTGAAGACAATTCGTCTACCAGTGGCTGGGTATTCCTACTTGGTGGAGGTGCAATTTCTTGGGCATCCAAGAAGCAAACTTGCATCACCAGTTCAACAATGGAATCTGAATTTGTGGCTCTAGCAGCTGCTGGTAAAGAAGCTGAATGGTTGAAAAACTTGCTTCTTGAGATTCCATTGTGGCCCAAACCTATAGCACCTATTTCTATCCGGTGTGATAGTGCAGCTACATTGGCTAAGGCTTATAGCCAGATGTACAATGGTAAGTCTAGACACTTAGGTGTCAGGCATAGCATGATTCGTGAGCTTATCATGAATGGGGTGGTATCTATAGAGTTTGTGAGATCTCAACAGAACTTAGCTGATCACTTGACGAAGGGTCTGGCTAGAGACTTGGTTATAAAGTCTGCTAAAGGGATGGGTTTAAGTCCAACTTAGTCACTGAATGCTAGGACACCCAACTCCCTCCTGAGGAAACTTAGGAGCTGAGTTCAATGTGGAAAGCTGAACATTCAGTGGACTGGAGCACATGTTTTATTTACATCCCAAGGTTATGCTCAGAACCTGCTGAAAGGAGGATGAAGTCTTTACTTCTTAATGGTTAATTTTCTTTGAAAAAGTGCTTGGCAGGAGCATGACTAAAGAGGAACCACCTATGTAAATGTTGAAGTTTTGCCGCTTCAGGAAGCTTTGGACTTTTAGCTTTTACAACATTTATGAATTTGGATATGGACACATGGCTTGTATAGTGTCAGGAGCTTTTAAGTGTTTGAAAACTTGTGTGTAGTTATCTTCAGGTATTCAAATGGGTTGAAGGGTTCAATTCTTAGAACACCCTGATTCTCGAATATTTGAACGTGTAATTACTAAGGTGGAAATTCAATCCTCAGGACATTTTCATTTATGCACATGTTTTGATTGATGTTTATTTTTCATGCAAAGGAAGTGAACTAAATTTGGGGAGGATTGTTGGAAAATTTAGTGCACTTGTGGGATTAGTTCACACCTTGTAATGGGTTAGGAGGTACGGAGTGTACACCCATAAGGTCCATGAACACCCTGACTCTTTATAGTGGTTTGTATTGGTAGTACTAGTGAAAGTACTGCTTGGTGAAAGTACTGCTTGGTGAAAGTACTGCTTGTGGAAAGTACTGCTTGTGGAAAGTACTGCTTGTGGTTTCCACTGATAAGCAGTGTTTCCACTGATAAGCAGTATTTCCACTGATAGGCAGTGTATCCACTGATAGCACTGTGAAAGTACTGATGCTATGAAAGTACTGATAAGCAGTGTTTCCACTGATAGGCTGTATTTCCACTGTAAGTGAAAGTACTGCTAGTGGAAAGTACTGCTTATGGAAAGTACTGCTAAATGGCAGTTACAACTTCTTTATGACCACGTTTAATTGGTCATGTAACCACTAACGGCTATAATGGGGATAATTATGAGGCTATTAATGGGCCGATTAATACTCATAATTCCATTGGAATAGCTCAAGAGTAACCTCCTATATATAGGAGATCTGAACATGCATGAAGGACACACAGAAAACATAAACACTTATTTAGCGAAAGGGTTATAGAATTGTGCCTAATTCTCTAACTGCATTTGGTCTTATCCTAAGTAGATATTCGTGATACCCAGGCATTAGGGTCGAATAGTTTACTTTGGAAAGTGATCACACGATTCCAAGTGATATCCGGTAACCACCTAGTGGTATTGCTACTGTTATTGATTGTCTTAACCCTGTTCTGGGAGCTAACCCCCTAACAGGGTGGATTAGGAGCAGGATTCATTCAATCCAATCCAACATTAACAGCCAAATTCAAGTTTAATGAATATAAAATATGGAGAGCCTCCCTGTTTGTTTCAACGTTCGCCGCCTTTCGAAAAACCCAACTTAATTATTTACTCCGTCGTCTTATTAAACCTTCAACTCATGACATTTATTCAATACCCAATAATAATAATAATAAAGTTTGTAGCTTTAGGGGTTTTAATTCATACCCATCTGCAGTTGGTCCTATTTTCGACCTTGATACTACTTATGATAATAATGAACATAATGATAAGTATATGATGAAGTATTTTTATACTAGATTGAGGGATTATGTTACAACTTCTGACTAGCATCACTTACGAGGTTCATTGTTTAAGATATGTAGTTTGTAGTTGAAGTTATTGACGGTGACTATGCACGATATATGATTAGCCTTTTAGACATTGAAGTAGGCTTATTTTTATAAGCATTTTAGTTACGGTTTAGAAGGCATGCATTTACCCATAGCACAAGAGCTAGATAGCAAAGGAAATATGTACTAGGGTGGCTTGCGTGTTTTTTAATTTCTATCCAAACTTCGTGATCTTAACATTGAAGCTGTTTGAATTGTCACTATATTGTTGTGGTAGTTAGAGTGCATGTATATGACTGAAATGTAAGCACCAAGTGTTCTTAAAACTTAATTAGTCCAATTTTGAGTTCAAATAGTAGTCAACTTGGCATTCAAGTAACAAAACAAAGGATGTATCAGTATAGATCTGTGATGCTCTGAAATGTTTAAGATTATTTTTTGGTAGATGAGGCATGGTTGTGCTTCTTAATTATGTGACCTGAAACACTCTTTAGTCTATCCCATTTAAGCTATTTTCCTAGAGTATTTTGTTTTAATCATGCAAAAGAACATAACTCAAATCGACCTTTTCTTAAGTAGATGGGTTAAATTTGTCACTTTTACTGACATTGTTTGTGGTTGATCGATGTTTGTGATTTGGATGCAAAACTACTTGAGAAGAAAGAACAAAAGGAAACTCGAGCAAGGGAGCTTCGTGAAGGCCTGCAGGTTTACAAGTTAAATTATCTACGGGTCAAAATCCCCCAAATCTCAATTTATTTGTGATGAGTTTTCTCAAACTTTTTTAAGAGCGACAAATATGAAGAGGCCTTGGATAACTTCGAATCTCTTTTCCGGAGCGTAATGAAATGTACGCAGTAATATAAATGATCATGATAACGTGTCATAGCATTAACAAAGATTTCTATATGTTGTTTAGTATACGAAGCAGAACGAAATATGGTACAAGTACAACTATGCATTTTTTTTCAAACAAAGATCGCATATGAGATGTTTTAGTATCAATATTTTAAACTTGAATTGACATTGTTATTAAACTAACCATGTACGATATACATTTGTTGAGACATTGTACTAGTTAAAATCTTACAGTAATATTTTTGGCGAGTTTGCGAAATTTTTATGTTTACTTTATTAGGGTTAAAAATCCATGAATCCGCGTGGGGATCCCGATCCCTATTGGGGACGGGGATGGGGATGTAAAACAATAATCCGACGGGGATAGGAGTGGGGATGGGGATAGGGATGGTGAGTGGGAAACGGGGATGAGGATAGCAATACGATCGTGACAATCCCCGCCCTATAGCTATCCACATTTGAGATCCTAGCTTTAATCAAAAGTAAATTACCAAAAGAAACTATCCCACTACTCATTTTACAAAAATGAACCAAATTTTTTGTATTTACTAAATAAACCTATGGTCCCCACTTTACTTTTACCTTTTCACACCAGACCACATTTTTTGTATTTAAAATTTGTATTTACCAACCATCATCATCCTTATCATGCGTGCATAGCCACAAACACATACCAGTTAAACCACCACCACAAACACATAATAACCCAACACCTCCACCATTTTTCCGATCAACCTACACCCGTTAAACCACCACCACAAACACATACCAGAATAACCCAACACCTCCCTACCACGCCCAGGCTCCACCCTGCCACGCCCAAGCTCCACGCCCAGCTCAACCTCTCGCCCAGAAAACGCCCTCACTTCTTACTGGTTTTTATCACGCCCAAACTCACGTCCAGGAAATTGGTTATACACGTGTATGGTTTAAAACATATTTTGGTAGAAATCTAACGTATAACATTCAAAAGTTCATTTTTGAAAAATATATAGGCGAGATTCATTTTCGAAATCTAACGTAGAAAGTGTTCGTTTAAGAAATTTTCTATTTAATCAAATCTGGGCTCAAGCACGTGATGAGCCAAACATTAATGACCACATAATTGGACCACAAAAGCGAACAAACAAAGTGTACACCAAACATTATCCACGCCACTCCAACATGCATCACTACTACACAAACATGTTTTTCCCACGGTAAAATCAGTAGGAAATTCCGTGGGAAAGGGCCTTTTTTCCACGGATTTCACACGAAATTGTTCCGTGTGTAAAAACCCCTTGGGTAAATATTTTCCCACAGATTTTCGCACGAAGCGTTGACTATTTCCCACGAATATTATTGTGGATAATTCGTGGGTTTACTTTCCCACAAATTTCTCATGAAATTCCCACAATTTCTAGTAGCCATTTTTCACACATATCCGTGGTTTTTTTGCCACAAATTTTCACACTACTATTTCTCCCACAGATTAGTCACGAAATTTTCCACAGTTTCTAGTAGCCATTTTTCACACATATCCGTGGTTTTTTTGCCACAAATTTCCAACAATTTTCACACTATAATTTCTGACGGTTTTATGACGGATTTCCCACAGAAAAATAAATTTCCCCCAAACAAATCTGTGGGAATTTTGTGATTAACACTACTAGAAAACAGGGCAACACCGACGTTCAAATCCGTCATTAATTCGTCGGTAACAGTCATTACCGACGTTTTACTCACGAAAAATTTCCGTTGGTAATATCGTCGTCGGTAATTTTGGTAACGGACTTTACCGACGGATTTCAAAAATCACCAACAGAATTTTCCGTTATTAATCCGTTGTTATTTTACTAACATATATCCAAATATCCGTTAGTAAACACCGACAAACTTCACCAACTAGTAGCCATCAGTGTTTTACCAACGGATATAACTAACTAATAACAACCACATTTTAATGATGGATTAAAGACGGTCAAAAGTAATGTTTCATCGCCAGCGACTGCTGTTTTATGGCTAGTTACACCCCAATGTTTTCTCTAATAAAACATGTACAACAATACAGTACTAAAAGACACACACAACCATCCAAATAGGAGATGATATATTCAAGTCATATTTCAAAATCCGTAAATCTAAGCACAAGTATGATATTCGAATTACAAGTTAAAATAATAAATGTCTAAAAGAAATAATCTAAAATCCAACATAAAATGCAGGTTAATGATATCCGCATCATATTACCAATTTCCTTACAGTAGCTAATATTTCAATGCTTCATGTTATCCTAATTGGGTGTTTTGCACAGCTTCACAACAGAAATTCCATGCTTCCTTAATTTCCTTAGAGCAGCTTCACTACATTCCTACTCGTGTACTGTTGATGCTCCAACTTTGTAACATATCTGGGAATAATATAAGTTGATTCCTTTATGTAATTGAGTAGCTTAAACCAACGTGAGTTGCAACAACAGCAAAACATAATAAGATAACCTAATCACAAAACATTCCTTAGAAGTTTAAAATCATTAGCAAACATCAGCAAAAAAACAAACATTCCCAATCTTTGTTTGTAAACATCATCTTTGTTAGTAAACACCATCAAGCTAAAAAGAGTTAGAAATCTAAAATAAGCAAACAAGAATAACATTAAATCATTAATAGTGCCAACACGGCATGTATTATGAAACCCTTTTAGTCGAAACATACAACTTGTCAAGCTACAAAGCCTAACACATACATATGTCATATACCGATCAAAACACACTCCATACGTCTCATTTATCTCAGCTAGTCAATAAAATAAAACCTACCAACAATGCTGTTGAAAAATATAGTAACATCTAACAACACAATTCAAAGCTATCTACATATATGTAAAAAGACTAACAAAATTAGAGTGATTCTCCTAGTATAACAAGTTAATAACACAAGTCATGCTATATCAAAAAACACTTAAAGATAAAGTTCAAAATCCTTAAGTAACTATACCACATCAGACAATAACAAATCTTGTCAAACCACACAACCTTGTAAAACCAACAATTTATAAAAATTGAATACTAAAAAATTTACTACTGAGAGAGTACATACACATACACATAAATGCAACTTGAGATAAGATACTCATAGGCAATTAATTTGTGTAAGACCAATCACATATTTCAGCAATATATATCCAAAAATTGAGATTGTGTAGTACATATATCCATTTTATGTAAACTATGCACTATAAAACTTTATTAAAACAAGATCTAAAATATTCTATAAACAGATATATGTTATTGGAAATTAAGCATTTAGCGATAATATATACATGAGGCTACCTTGTGGCGAGCATCAATTGTATCAAAAAGCATGTTCCAAACTCATATAGATTCGGGTTTACATGAACCCTATTTCCTAAAAATCACTCAAACACGGAATTGACACATGAACACCTCAAATTGATGATTAAATTAAATATATAACACGTTAAAGTACCTTATTTATGGATATATGACAATGAATCGGGAGTGATGATTATGAATCGCCACGGTCTGGTGGGTGACTGGTGAGGTAGTGACTGACGACTTTTGGGAGGTGACTAGCAAGGATCAATAACAGAGACGGTCAAACGAATTTTGTTTGGTTGAAGACCAAAAGAGAGAATGTGAGAGGAGATGAAGATGATAAGTTTGTGGATCTGAGATGTGAGGTTGCTAATAGTTGGATGGATAATTTGATTTTTGGGAAAACTTAAAGCGGGACAACTGAAAATGTGAGGGGGAAATTTCATTTTCTTTGGAGGGATTATCTATATAATTAGTAATTCATAAAATTAAATTCTACACTATAATAATTACATTAAAATGTACACTAATGACACATTAAATCTTAGTATTAAAATGGATGTTACAAACTTACAATAATATAAATTTATAGTTGTAGTTTTTTCATAAACATTCAAATTATACAAAGTTCAAATGAGTATAAGTATAGATATCTATATTTGTGTTGATATACTTTACAGAAATTCAAATATGCATCTACTCTTTTCGAACTATCAAACGGGTAAACCGTCAAATACTAACTCTCATTGCATACCGTTTAACGATCAAGGTACGAGAAAAACTGACATGTTAGGTACCACCGATGCTTTGCACGGGTACTATGCTAGTAGAATATAATTTATACGGAGTATATTTTATTAAACCACCTACTTTATCAACTCGTGAACGTACGGCCACACACAAAGGTGTTTTTTTTACGTATGATACGTATTAAGGGCTTGGGATGTACGACCGTTCGGTTTCCCATGTTCAAAAGGACCCCAAAGTGTAATTGGAGTCACGAGTTGGGGTAATGCTCACGAGTCGACTCAGTTGGTTTGTGTCATTACCCGAGAGGATAATCAACTTGTATGTGGAGTTCCCAGGGCGGACATGGGATATACTGCTTGGGATTAGCTTGGACCATTTCGAGGAAATGGTCTAGTATTTATATGGAGTCCTTTAGGGTTGTGAGAACCCATAAAGGCAATCTGATGGTCCACGTGGTGTGTAAAGTAAAGTGTGTTGATTAGCTATATGCCTAGATGCGACTTTCTTATTATTATCTTGAATGGAAGTGGTGAGTATATTATTATGGGTTGACGCTTGCTATAGGTGCCACGAGTTATTATATATGGCAAGAATGTAATAGTTATTTCTTTAAAAAGGAATTTGTGCTCGATGGATAAGTCGATTGATGTCATTATCCCGATTACACGTCTTAAATTGTCAACACTCAAAATGAGAGCCATTGGTGAATACTAAAGATGTTATGAACGTGTGGAACTTGAATTCTGCTCGAGTTCCCACATCACAAGGAATAAACCGAGGTTAGGTGCGTGAAACCCTAAATGTTACACATAAATAGCAATCCGTAAATAGGTTTATATACAAACTTATAGTTACTTACAATGATAAAATACACGTAGGTCTTAAAAACAAGTGTAGTACATTACAATATATAAAACCGTAAATTTTGTCGGTGGTCCGTTGGTGATACTTACAACGGCTTGTTACATAAAAAGGTTATACCTAAACCTACACATACACTTGTGATACTTATATAAATAGTTGCGCTAATAAACACACACATAATATGAAAATAAAAACACATATAAAGACATACTAAGTAATGTGGTAATGTGTAAGTATACATAAACATAAAGACGGTAATTTTTGTGGGAAGTCTGTGGGTATTTACACACAAATTTTCCACAGATTAATGAAATCGGTGGGTAATCTGTGGGAAATTACCGATGACTTTCCCACAAACATGATCGTTTTCTTTTACTTTTTTACTTTAGTTACACGTTCACGCACATAGACGTCCATATTCCTACATACAAAACATATATATACACAATGAAGGTCATAAACAGACATACGGAACATATACGTGTAGGTATCCACAAATATACAAGGATTTGTTATACAAAAAGGTTATACCTTAACCTATACATAAACTTGTGATACTCACATAAATAGTTACATTAATGAAAAACACGTATAATATGAAACTAAAAACACATATGAAGACATACTAAGTGTTGTGAGAATGTTTAAACATACACAAAACATAAAAACGATATTTTTGTGAGAAATCCGTGGGTATTTACACACATATTTCCCACAGATTTATCACATTGGTGGATAATCTGTGAGAAATTACTGACGACTTTTCTAGAGACATAATTGTTTTCTTTTAAATTTTTGATATAGTTACACGTTCACACATATACACGTCCGTATACCTACATAAAAACATCTAAAGATACAATAAAAGTCATAAAAGGACATACAAAACATATACGTATAGATATTCATGACAAAAAAAATATTTTGTGGCAAATACGTGGCTAGTTTCCCATGAATTTTCCACAGGCCAATTACATAGTTATTTTATGGGCAAATAGCTAAAAAAAGTACTAAACTTGCCACCTTTTCTTTTTCAGGGTAGCGAACAAAATTTTTTATTTCTGAGGGTAATATACTTTCAAATTCATCTTCTTTAGGGTATTTTCATGAACAGTTGGACATTTTTGCCCCTCTTACCCACAAGAGCAAATGATGGCAAGTATGATACTTTTTTTTTATAATTTGCCGTAGTTTTTAATTATGTTAAATTTTGGATATGTATTAAGATAAATTATTTAATGATTTATAATTGTGTTAAATCTATGATAAAAATGTTTTGTTTTAAGTTTACACTATTTACTTATTAAGATAATTTAGTTCCACCAGCCACTTCCATTTGCAAAGGACATGAGTTTAAATAAGTATACGCGTGCATGGCTAGTGTGGGGTTTAAATAAGCACTTTTAACCCTTACCATTTAGGCGAGAAAAGCCGTTACAGCCATTTCATCATTTCATTTATATATAACACAATTCATTTCACATTTGTAAGCGGTTTTGATTTTGTAATTCTCTCTTGTAATAAACTTCTACAAGTCAGTAAGCCATAACAAATCCCATTAACTAATTCTTGAGCTCAATTCTTATTTGAATCTCCTTGATTCCTGTAAGAGTGTATCAACTGGTATCAAAGCAGTCAATTCCGGCATCTTATCCCATAAACCTATTGAGTTTGATCGTCGCCGATCAAATTCTGGCCAAAATACATTCGTTTCCCTATCACAAATACGTTACCCTTGTTAATTATTATTCCGTTTTCTTAGCCAAAACACGTTTTCCGTACGGCTAGTACATTATTTATTATTTTAAAAAAAAATATCATACTTGCCATTTCCTCTTCTGGGTAATAGGGGCAAAAATGTCCAACTGTTCATGAAAATACCCTAAAGAGGATTAATTTGAAAGTATATTACCCTCAGAAATAAAAAATTTTGTTCGCTACCCTGAAGAAGAAAGGGTGACAAGTTTAGTACTTTTTTTAAACATTACCCCTTATTTTATCATATAAGACCGTGTGAAATCCGTGAGTAATGTAGCTAAAATTTGCCACAGACTTTGGTTGTGGCTATTATGTGTGATATTTGCTACAAGTTTCCCACTGAATTTTAATCAACACAAATAGTGTGAATTTTGTAGCAAATCTGTGAGAAACTTGTGACGGATTTCCCACAAAAACTTGGTCAACAATTTAGTGTCTAAATAGTGGGAAATCCGTGGAAAAATTACTACATATTTCCCACGGAAATTTAGTCAACAATTTGGCGTGTAATTTGTCAGTATTCCGTGAGAAATTTCCCACATATTAGTTTCCGTGTGTAAAGTTTCGTGGGTAAAACCAGTTTGTGTAGTAGTGCATGATGGGTTGGCAGGGTTGCAATTGTTGTTTTTCTCAAGCATGGTTTCATAGGATGCGTTATGGAGAGAGCATTGTGGCTTATACTATAATACATATATGATTATATGAAACTCTTTTATAATGTGGCAACTTGAATAGTTTATTGCGAAGATATCTTCTAACCTGTTTTCAAGCGAGTTTGTGTTCTTTAAAGTTATTATTTTAGCTGTCTTATTTTTTAGATAAAGGCTTGATCTTTGTCCATAAAATTACGGTATGACCTTCTCCTATTAGGCAAAAACCACGCATCAATCTTTTTCTTTTAGATAAGGTGATCAAAGAACCAAGCTCAAAGGGATGCAAATAATTGATTATCTTTATATAAACTTTTACGCTGAACTATAATGCAACCATTCATGATAGGTATTCAATTCATTGTCTTATTTTAAAAGTTAAAGTCGAGATATCCAAAAAAAATAATGTAAACAAAAAGAATTTTGTTTATAATCATATTTAATAAAAGTATAAAATTTATAAAAATCCGTATCTTTTATATAATAAAACAAAACCCTTATTGGGAATTTTTCATTTAAAAAAAATCAATTCATACCTAATTTAGTAATATTTTTTTAAATTTGATTTTATTTTGGATTAAAAAAAAAATAAGTAAAGCTAATTATTTCCTAATTTACCTAAAAATTTATAAAAAACGTTTTTTAACGCATATACACAAAAAGCTGAAAAATACACATGGGTGTGAGTGTTACTTTTCATAACTGGGGATGAAATATATAATTTAGAAAAAAAAAAAACGGAGGCCTACTCCATCTCCATCCCCTTCACCTTACAAATCTCATTTGAAGAATAACCCTAACCCTACCACTAAAAACCCTGACCTTTTTTTTCTTCTTTTTTTCTCATTGACCCAACGAAAATACCATACAACAATATCAAGCTTTAGTTATTAAGTTAGTGGATTAATTGAGGTTCCAAAGTTCTTCAACGTCCGATTTTCACGAGGTCTTCCACGGGTCGAAACAACAATGGTTGCTAACGTCCTTATGCTCTCAAAACCAGATCGATCTCATACAGGTGAACACATTGAATTTTAAAATTTATAAAATAGCTGGATTGATTGAGATTTAAAAGTTGCTAAGTTTATAACCTTTTGAACTTTTGGCTAATTGTGGTTTGGTTTTGCTTTTATTGAACAACTGGAGCCTACATATTACGATTCTTTTTTTCTTTTTTTTTGGTTAAATTCTCATTGTGTGATTGATTTACTATAGTGGACTTAAGGGTTTGTGCCAATGCAAGAGGCGTAGAAGCCCCAGACGACATATCAGCATAACCTGTACATTGCTGTTGCACTGGCCTGTTATACGGATCAAGTGTCGGATGGTTGGATGATGCTAATTGTGACTTGTGAGACGGATACATCTAATAATAAGTCGCCGTTGGAACCGCACCACGTGTATGGTGCTGAATATTCTGTGGATGCGAAACAACAGTATCAATAAACTGTGGTTAGTATGTTGTCAATCAACTTGTGTATTTGACATGGATATTAAATAAGTAGAAACCGCCATTTGCTGATGTTGCTGTTGCTATTGTTACATCTGAATTCTAGCATTCTAATCACTCACATTACTATTATTACTACTCAACTCACCAGTTCGGTCAATGTTATATATTACAGATCTCAGTTATATTTTATTTGTTCATGGTCATATGTTTGTTGTGCTTTTGTGTCTAAATTCCATTAGTATTTTTGAATAATTATTAGGTACCTTTGTTGGGTTTTGTATATCATCCCACGACTACTACAGTAATCATTTTCTATACATTTTAATTAGTTATTTGTTTATGTGACTTATGCCTTAAGGTTGTTTTGATTATTGTTTTTGTGGTTTAAGGATGTTTTGATAAATGTGAACTGTGTGTTTTTATCCGGTTTTAGTCACGGTGGGTTTCAGATAAATAATTGCAGTTTCTAGATGTTCAAATCGATTATCAGGTATGGATTTATGTTTGGTAGTGAAAATTTTAGAAACAGATGCTGCTCAACCTTGCAGGAAGGTTAGTTAAAAAAAAGCTGATAACTTAAATTATCATTTACCTTAAAATTTCATTCGGTTTTCCATCAAATTTATAATGATTTTTACTGACCTTTGTGTTAACTGTAGGTATAATATAATTGTTCAGAGAAATTTGAGAAACATTTGAGCTTACTATCTGCGGTGCAGGATTCCTTGCTTCTCGACACTTTGGCTGACAGATATTCATGTAAGTATGCTGTTTCTTTGAGGTTTTGGGTCTGCACAAGCGTTAACTTGCTCTCATATTTTGGAACCACGCTTACTCTACAGAGTAATGTGATTCCACCGATTTGTTGGCAATCCATCTACTGTAAGTAAAAATATTGTTTTAATCATGCTTTTTTTTGCTGACGAAGTGCTGTAATGTCACTTTTAATACGGAGCAGGTATTTCTCGGTTTTGAGTATATTTTTGAGTGAACATGGTGAAGGAGCGAGAACGGGAAAAGTGATTGACGCAAAATTTGAAACATATTAAGAAAGAATTGCACCGCCGCAATAACTTCGTACAATCGTCGGCTATAGGTATTCTTATTTTAACACGCGTAGGTATTAACTTCTTTTTGCTTCGTAAGTTTTGATTTATACTGTGCTGAAACATGTATACAGGGGGAGACTATCATGTCCTACAGCGTTTTAAAAACTGCGTTTTGTGTTGACGAACACTTGGATAAGAACGTGTCTGCCAAAAGGTGTAAGAAGGATAATTGTATGGGTATTATCTATGTGGAGAGGGGTCGAGTGTCCCTAGCGTACGGGGTCAGTTGTTTGAACAGCTCGGGTACGATGTTCCCGATCTTTTAAATGAGGTGTGCACGCCGGATCAGGGTATTGTGAATATAAACGACAGTGGCATGACTCCGTTGGGCCAGTCAGTGGTTATTGGTAGTTGCCATGAAACTGCCAATGTTGTCAACAACCGTGTAGGAGATCACAACCTCAAGAGGAAAGAATGTGTTCATGAACAGTTGGTTACGGTCGTATCAACCAAAAGGTGTAAGACGGATAGTTGCCAATGTGGGTATTCAGTATGTGGAGAGGGTTCCATTGTCCCTAACGTAGGGGGTGAATGGAGTGATTGTCTTGGGTACGATGGCGTTCAACGTTTAGGCCAACGGGCTGCAGTTAACGTTTCATCCGTGTTAAGTGAAAGCAATAGTTGTATCTTATCTGTTTCGAAAAGGGAAGTTACCTGCATCGAGCAGCCTCAGTTGCAGAAAAATGCTAAAACGCTCAGGTTACTATCTCAGTACTGCGCACCTATGGGTATCTCAGAGGATGTAGCCCCAAACTGTGGTTGTCATCACAATTATGTGCCGGTTTGTGGTGAACTACACGCACCCGGTAGTATAAATAATAATTGCTGCTCACAGTCAACAAGAGGTATGCAAAATGTAGAATGTGCTGTTCCACATCCCTTTGGGTTTGAAGGTGATATTCTGATCATACTTATTTTGAATCTCATATACCCTGTAGCACATTTGAAACAACGCTTCATTTTTTATTGTATTGTTGCAGGGACGATACGTGGACCAGTCATTTTGGACTTCCAGTCAGGGACCATTGATCATGATGCAATAAGCAACTGATAATGTTTTTTTATCCAGGGTTCGTTCTATGTTTGTAATTATTTCGGTCACTAAATTCTATGATAATATTGCTAGCATAATTTACTTACGTTTCTTTGCAGCGGGAAGAGGAATTATGTATTCAATAGTTGGTTGACAAGCGAGCATTTTGTGAAGTAATGGTAGAAGCAAAACTAGCAAGTTACACTGAAGCAGACGTCCTACAAATGTGTTGCTACAGTTTTGAATCAATGTTACAGGTTTTTTTTTGATTTTCTACAATGACTAATTGTTTGGTTTGTTTATGTGCTCATAAATTTTTCCATAACGTAATTGCAAATTCGTTAAGTGTATCATCTGCTTGATTTCCTCCGTATTCTTTTTTTGAAAGTGCTTAACTATAAGTATGAAAACCAAAAATCAGGCATGCAAGAAAAAGTTGGTATAGGTTTTGTCAGTGAACCATTGTTCCCATAACGGTGTATTCCTTCTTTAGATTACAATGACAGGAATGAGGCTAGAGAGTTGGGATGTGTGGCTGCATGCAGTGTTAGTGCGGTTAACGTTCAAAGAGCAGTGAGTGCGCAACCGTTAAAGAGAAAGGGTGTTTTTGTACGTGAGTTCGAGTCTGGTTTTAACGATAAAAGGTTTAGGCATATGCCTACTGACGTTCAATCGTTAGCATGGACACTGGCTGATGGTTTCTGTCTCGATGGTCAAAAAAATTCAGTAGAATTGGGATGTGTGACTACATGCAGTATTAGTGGGGTTAACGTTGGAGGCATGTCGGATGGGCAAGCGTTAGACAGGAACCAATATGTCACTGAATGCGGTGGCAGCTGTGTTGATGTAGAAAGGTTGGAAGACGTGTACACGTTAAAGACAAACACTGCCTTCATAGGACATCTTCCATCTGGTGTTTATGATGAAAGCTTTAGCCAACTGCCTTCTGAGAGTCATTCGTCAACAAGTATAGCAGGTATAGGTAGTAGTACATTTGGTCAAAACGATCCAACACAGGTTCCTTTGAAGAGAAACATTGTTTGTAAGGAACAAGAGCGATCACATAATAAAAAAGAAAGATCGTAGACACTGGTGAAGGTGCTACGTTGTCGGAAAGTGAAGTGGGTGGAGGTTCTGGCACCATACGTGGGGTTTCTGTCTTCTCGGTTGACCGTCTTAGTCATCAGCTCCCACCCGACCAGCCGACCCAGCCTGCTTCAGGTTATCACGAATCGGTTTGCGTTGGAGGCACAACGGATGAGCATGCGTTAAAGACAAAGTGATATGTTATTGAATGTGGTGGCAGTGAGGCTGATGTAGAAACCCCAGAAGGTGGGTGGACGCTAAAGAGAAAAAGCATCTTCATAGGAAATCTTCCATCTGGTGTTGACGGTGAAAGTTTGAGGCAACTGCCTTCGGATACATGTTCATCAATAAGTACAACAGTTGTAGGTAGTAGCACATTTGCTCAAAACGATCCAATACAGGTTGGGTTGGAGGGTAAGCAGGCGCGAAAGAGTCTGGCTGTATCAACTCTTGACAATGGGAAGCCTAAAGCATGGATACTAAACGTAGATCACCACTTGCTTTATGATGTGATACAAGAACCGACGACCGGTACGTGCTGTGTTATTTTAGTTTTTTTGGAAGAAAACATAGTATACGTTTTTTGGTTTGTCATGTCATGAAAGTTTTATGGGTTTTTTTTGGATATTTGGAGCCTGTACGTCACATACAAAGGTGCTAGACTTACAGTTTCACATCGGTGTTGTCCGGACAACTTGATTGCCACAGTTCTGCTGTGGGTCTCCAATAGTTGGCTTCTGATAATTCTGACCCTTTCAACAGCGTCCCAAGTCAAAAAAGACATTTTCCATATGCGGTTATAGTTATCCGTGAGCCTGTTTCTGCTCAGCCAAGTCTTAAATCTGCGTGCTCACGGCCTCAGGTTGTGCCTACCACTGATAAAGGGAAAGCTAAAGTAGACACTGCGTCTCATTCGGACACCCGCTCGACGTATATGGATTCTCCAGCCGTTGGTGGGCCATATGGATGTCGATCCACTACAACCAGTTCTTACAGGTTTGCTGCACTTTATTTTCGTTTGTATTCTTTCTTTAAGTAACATGCGTTTATTTTTGGTCATTTATGATGTCTGCACACTCTTATTCATCTTCTACAACATTTGCAGCCGGTGAGGGACCTGAGAATGTGCTGGACTTTCATGCAGTTGTTCAAAACGTTCACGCGCCAGACACTATTCAATAAACAGTTCGTCCAGTGGTTGTTCGATATCACCTTTTATACCATCTAACTGGATAAAGTACAATGTTAGATCGCACCCGCTGCTCATTTGTATGTAGTGAAAGGCAAGTCATAAACTATTTTGTTAACAGCTTGCATTGTAGCATAAAATTTAAATGTATCGGGTCGAGATTCACATATGTTTGGTCGATATTTGTTACATGTATTAGCTCAAATTTATGACCAAAAACATACCTATGTTACATTAGTTTCTCGGCTTTAATACAGGGAACCAGTAAAATATGTATAGAATATAAGCAATTTTGTTACAAGGATGATTTGACAAAGTTTGGGATGCATAAAAGATTTGTTGTTGTCAAGTATGCAACGAAACAGAGACTTCAAATTGCCCTCCAAGCCATATCAAATGCTTAATTGTATGGTCACCATTTGGTATGCCTCTTCACGTATAGTTGACTGTAATAATGGCGAATTCACACCTGTTGCAATTCCTTTATTACCAAGTGGTTGCAAGAGACAACCTGTAAGTTGATTTGCAGATTGAAAATATAAATTTGACTTAACTTATGTTTCAGTTAAGTACAAAGTAACCAAGTTGTAATTATAACAACCACAATTATGACGCACCTGTGTATTGTGTATTTAAAGGGATATTGAACCAATATGTTGTTTTAGAAAGAATGATACAAACAAGTTACAGGTTTTGGTTTTGCAAGCAGGTATGGACCTGCTTATTTCGTATTGGTTTTGCAAGCAAGTGTGGGTTTCGCATGCTATCTTAATTTTATGTGTAATTTGAGTTTGTTAAATTTTTTACCTCGGATCTTTTTTTTCAGAAGCTTATTATGGAGTAATTTATTTTGTGGTTAAGCTACTTTTATCACCAAAAATTATTACTTTCATAAAACTTGATCATGGAACTTTGTTATTATTATGCTTGCAGCACAATGGAATGGAGAGGAATGTGTACAAGTACATTAATCTACTAAGATGATGACAATGTGTGACATAACTCCCCAATTTAATGCAACCTTATAAGACCTTTCAAATACTATTTATACATAACTCAAAAGAAGCTTGATCGGCTCGCAATATCGCGTCGGAAAAAACCAAAAAAAATAAAATAAAAATAAAAGGCAACTAACTTATGGTTGTGATTTGAACAAGTCTTGCAACCATCCAAGACCTATTAACATTTTTGTTCATACTTAACCAAAATAAAACTATAGGTTAAGTAAGGTTTGGATTTGTTAAAATGGCATCTTTAATCTTAATCTAACAAAATCTTCAGTTTCGTAACTTCAGTTTTATAATTATGATTTAATAAAGAAATATATGACAAAACCTAATTAGTTATACCAATTTATTTTTAGGCTTTTAGCAAAGCTATTTTGATCCAATCCAAAATGATACAAATACAATCACAACATTAAAGTATTCATAAACCGTAACTTAAAGATATGATATGAAACATCTTTTGTGACTTAAGTACGAAAGTTATGAATAATGGTTATAATCTTTTATATATAATAAGAGAAGTTTTTGTTTGTTTTTTTTTTTTTTTTTTTTTTTTGTTTTTTTTTGTTTTTTTTTTTTTTTTTTGCCAATTGCAATTTTCTAATACTAACTTATTATAAAAAGTTGCAGTCAATTTGAAAGAGACCCGAACTTGTCTATGTGAGACGGTGAGCCAATGCCACCAGCCCATAATTATGTAATTTATGTGTGAAGTTTGATTTTACTTATCTATGGTGTAGATAATGAAAAACTTGGGATTGCTCATTGCTTTTGTAGCATCGTGAGAATTGTCATTTTCCAGTAGCTTTGACATTTTCTTTTTTTCTTACTTGAATTTAATTATGTATTATAAAATTTATATTTTATTAATATCTTTACAAATTAGAATATATTTTAAAAAAATAAGCAAAGAAACAAGAAAAATAATTTAGAACCTGTTAAATTATTTTTCATACATTTTATAATTTATAATATCTTTACAAATTATATTATATTTTAAAAATAGGCGAAGCAACAAGTAAAACAATTTAGAACACGTTCAATTGTTGTTCATACATAATAATACATAATTGAAATTTTTAGAAAAAACCCCGTGCGTGCACGGGTATTATAACTAGTATGATATCTACACTAAAAAAAATTACGTTTAACTAGTAATAAATAATAATATAATGTATGTATAATAAAAGATATATAAAAAAGATCCCCTTGGGCCAATACCTGTGAAAAAATCGAACTAATGTGTATGGGTTGGGCTTGAAAAACTAGCATGCACATGTATATATACTTTTGGAAACCCTTTACAGCATGGTGTTAATCGATTGATAGAGATGGTTACGAATGATGTTGTCGAGGAGATGCTCTCAAAATTGCCTGTGAAAGATCTTCTTCGATGCAAAAGCGTTTGTAAGTCATGGTATTCTTTGATATCAAGTCCTTCTTTTGTTAAAACTTATCGTAAATTAATGAGCAACAAAGAGGAGTACGATACAAGAAGGATCGCTATGTTTACAGGTAAAAAATGTGCACATTCGGAGTGGAGTTCCTACATGAGGTGGAGTATGCAAGGTTCTTCCAATGGCCTTGTATGCATGTACTCAAGATACGAAAATCGAATTATTGTAACCAATCCTTGGACTAGAGAGTTTAGAGAACTTGCACATCCACTACACCTTCCTGTAAATTTCGGGCATGTGCGATGTTTTGGCTTTGGTTATGATTCATCCACAGATGATTACAAAGTTTTTACGGCGAGATGCACTAGTAAAGATGGGGCACTTGTTCATATACTTTCTTTGAAATCAAATATTTGGAAATTTTTTGGGCAAATCAGTTATGGGTTTAATGATGCACGGTTTGATGAATATAATAGTGGGCTAGCCGCGCCTGGTATCTTATTCAATGGGGCACTTCACTGGTTTTGGTTAGATGTTAATTATACCGGGAACATTAAGGTATTAATTGTGTCTTTCGATTTAGCTAAAGAAGAATTTAGAGAAATTCCCCAACCTGATGACACCAGATATGTTTGGAATTATGATTACTCACTGGGGATTATCGAAGGCAGTCTATGCATTTTTATCAAAAATAGATACCCCCCCTGCAGCAAATGGGTTATGAGAAACTACAATGACAAACCGTCTTGGGAACGGTTGCCAATCACAAATTATCGTGAGATGAAGGAGCATGCTGTACACTATATGCTTAAGGATACTAATCAGCATAGGAGAACACCGTCACCAACTTACTTTTGTGATGATAATATACGGTTCTCTACGAGTGAGAAATATATTTCTTCTCCTATCTTTGTGCAAACCCTTGTATCCCCGTATATTAAGGTGAGCTCTCCTTATTATGTTCTTGTTTCACCATCCGTCTGAATGATTTATAGTTATATATCCGTATAAATTGTTTTATTATTATTTGTCTTTTTGGTCAATGACTCATGGAAGCGGATTGTAATTTGTAAGGTGGGTTCTAGTTATTTTAAGAATTTTTTTTTCTGATCAGTCACTCAATACGCAAATTGCAAAGGGAAATTTGACTGAATATGCCTCACAAGATTGCTCCTCTCTCAAATAAAGCCTTCATAAGTGCTCTCGTTGTATAATTGCGCCCCCTTTACGAGTGTAAAGGGTGAAAGTTAGGTGTATCTTTGGAACATTCGTTGCACGTTGAAAAAGGGAGTGTGGTTATTAAAAAAGTGCACTTATGAAATCTCTTTTTTGAGAGAGGGTACATTATTACGCGTGTGCTGTTAAATTTCCCATTGTAAATCAATCTTAGTTGAGCAAGTTAGTTTCTTATCATTTTATTATATATGCTTCGCCAAGGTTGTTGAACGAGAGCGCCGGGTGCTTATGAGGAGGCGGTTCTTAGTAGTTTAATCAAGTTTTCGAACATGTAGATAAATAATTCTGTTGATTTGAGTATTACAGGTCAATCCTATACCACTAGTGCCAATAGGAAGTAGAGGAGAAGAAGCACTACACTTAGGAATCAACAACACGAAAACTTTGTTAAATTTTTTTGCTTTCTTTAGCAAACTTGGGACTTAATTGTCCGTTATTCTACACATCACATTGTACCCTATGTGGAATTCGTTATTTATTTCTTCTTTTATAAAATCCCGAATTCAATTGCAGGAAAAGAGAGAGACCGGGAAGAAGAGAAAAAGGAGTGGTAACAAACACATACAAGCAGGGGCGGAGGAGATAGGGGGACTGGTGGGTGTTGGGCCTCCCCCAACATGTCTAACTTCTTTAATGGTGAAGAGGGCTAAAACCCCGTATCTGGTGCAATTTGGCCAATGGACCTCCCCTTACTCCTTTACTCAGCCACAAATTAAAAATGTCCCTGTAAATTTAAGACTTCCATTTTCCACGTGCTACTTAACTATACTATTAAGAATCCTTTATTATATATAAATGTTATATTTTTGGTTCCCATTTTCTTTGGTCTTCAACGTAGACAATCAATTATTCGGCATCAGTCTATAATATTTCCACGTTTTCGTTTTATTCTTTTTAAGTGTTAAAAACTACTAGTCCGGTATAGCTTTGTAAGTATTTCTAAAGAGTAACTAGTTTAAAATTTAGGTGTATTCATTTACACAGGTATATTCATTTCAATTACACATGTCTAATGCAATAACATAACTCAAAACAAGCAAAGAATACAAGTAAAGTTTCTATGCTAACTGCTTAAGAAACAGTTTCAATGCTAATTGTTTAGGCAATAGTTTCAAACGTCTTCAGTTAACTTCATTCTTTTCTTTTGAGCATATTCATTAAAGCTAGAACGATGTAACTAGCTTAAATATTTACTAGTAATCTGTAAGACCAAATGTTTTTGTATGAATTGGAATAGCAATATTTGATTACTACACAAGAGTTTTTACTCTTATATAGGTTCAAAGTTAGAACATGAACAACATAAGAGAAAAATCTAATCAATTTATATGAACAAAGACACGTTGTTGTTTGTAACCCTATAATCACAATTACAGTTGTGGCAGGCCTATAGGATATAGAATTTATATTGAAAACCACAAACTACATAACGTGACAAATTATTTGCATATAAAATCTATCGCTACTTTATCAGAAAAAGTCGGCACCCCCCAACTTTAAATCCTGGTTTCGCCCCTGCATACAAGAATGGGTCTAAGGTATAACTTAAGTTTATCGTCAACATATTTTACCCTGTTTAGAATCTTTAATAAATTCGCCTTGTTTAAATTTGGAAACCTCATACGCAGGGAAAAGAGAGATTGTTGAAATTCTTCTGGAAGAAGAAGGGAAGGGTAACAAACACATACGAAAAGGTATTAATTGTATCGTGTTGATCATTTTTTTTGGGTAATACTTGATAATTTTTATGGATGAATGTATTATGTTTTGTGTTTTGTAAACTTTCTATGTCCAACTCATCAGTCATTTCAAACTGATTTGTTGATCATCTGATGACTAAATTCCTTGTGTTTCGGTCTTTATATATACTTCTAGAAATGTTTCTGTAATGTTAATTTAATACTTTTTTCAATTTTGGAAAGTGTGAGTGAGTCTTTTAACCCCTGAGATTGAGTTGCACATGCAGTTTTAAATGTTGATGATGATTGAAACCGGTTCTGAACAATATCATGAAATCACCGCTGTCATTATAGTATCCATTCCCACCTCTGCCAACCATGTCCTCCACCACGACTAAGGCCAGCACTCAAGTATTTTCCTTCGCCCGCCCCACCAATGCGGTGGCAGAAAAATAGTAGCAAAGCGCTATTTTGTTTGTAAAGAAGGTAGCAATTTCAGCCTAGTTTCTTTTAAATGGGTCGATTCAGGTTATCTCTTTCCTATAACAGATGAAACGTTTAATAGAATATCAAAGGGTTCGAACAAGTCCAAATACGCCCAAAATGTATATTTTGCATTAAAAACCACCTAAATCATTATACTAAAAAAATTAGACTATCATTAACATAGTTTTATACTCATGCTAGCTTAAAGACCCGTGGATTCACGGAATTTTTAAAGAAATATGAAACAGAGATAATAAGAAAACATCGAACGTAGACATGTTCCATTAATATATGAAGGAAACAATGAGATAATACGTTAATTATTCGATAATCAATTGAGTTTGTAGCAATTAAAATAATAAACGTCCACGTGTTGTCGTCTCCAAATTTGATTGTCTTAAATAGCAAATGACGTATGCGAGCACCAATTAATTTAATAGCAAATGTCCATTTAAGACTATATCACATTTTCTTCTAATACCGGCATCAAGTTTTTTCCATAAGGTCTTCTCGGTACCTCCATACCAGTTAAACAAAATACATGCCCCATGTTCGTGTCTCAATGGAGTTCATTATGGTGTCATAAACACCCTTGTCTTCCGTGGTTACAGAGATGTACAACCATTCATATTCAGATTGTAACTCTTAAGTAGTGTTGTATCATTCTCTTTACGGATTTCTTTTAGAACAATGCTCTTTCTGGCACCCACGCCAACACCCTTGAAGAGGAGCATCGGGCTTCTATCACAATGAGCCATGGCCTCCATTACCTCTGTAAAGGCGTCTATAGTATCACCTTTTTTGGTGTGTTAGTTCCGATCACTTCCAGTTTCTCGGCCATTGTTGAGAACGTCGTTGTAACTTTCAAGTTCGAATCTTTTCTTTCTATATGCAATATATTGGTGGTTATTGAATTAAGGATATATATTATTGTAGATATAAAACATACCAATCGTGCTCAAACATTATGGGTTTGTAATAATGTAATAGTATATGACCCGTGTATTTATATCCTTGAAGAAGGGGTTGCTTCAATCTATATCTATCTATCTATCTATATCTATGCTACTAACTAATAAATAAGAGTTTTTATACCTCTCTCTTCATCAATTTTTTCCTAAAATACTAAGCCTTCACGTTACGACAGGTGTACAACCAATTTTGAATAAGCACATTTGGATTTTTGACATACTTGGCTGGCATCTTTTATTAGCACAATTTACTATTTAATATGCAAGAAACTTAAGCATTTATGTGTTTTATAACTCACCTTGGTGCATATGGCAAGCTACAGGAGCCAAATCTATGTTTGCTCAACAGGCAGAACAACAACTTCTTCAAACCGCGAGGGAATTTCACGCGTGCAAGCAAGTAGAAGGTCAATCTGTAAGCTCATATGTTCTTAAGATGAAGATCTAAATTGACAACTTGGAGCATCTCGGTCATCCCGTCACTCTAAACTATGGACTTAGTCAAATCTTGATTGGACTCCCTAAAGAGTATGACACTTTTGTGTAGAACTATAATATGCACAACATGAGGAAGAATGTGAATGAATAACATGTTATGCTTAAACAACATGAGCAGACGCTACCCAAGAAAGATGTCGCACTTGCACTTCATAATATACGTGCTGGAAAGGTCCAGAAAAACCATGGGAAAAATCGTTTAAGGCTGCTAAGGGGAATCAAGGGAAGGGAAAGTATAAGTTGGCTTATACTCCTGAGCATAAACCATATTATGCTCCCAAGCCGAAGATTCCTCCACCACCGGATAATCCTGCTAAGGACACGACCTGTCATCAATGTGGTGAAATATGTCATTGGAGAAGGAACTTTCTCGTGTATCTCGCCGAGTTGATGAAAAAGAAGAAGTTATCTCAAGGAGGTAGCACTTCAGGTATTTTCACTATAGAACTCTATTATTTTCTTAACACATCTTGGGTTTATGACATGGGTTGTGGTACTCACATCTGTAATATTACTCAGGGTCTCAGAGGAAATAGGAAGCTGAAGCCAGGAGCTTTAAGTCTGTACGTGGGCAATGGTCAACGGGCACGAGTTGAAGCTATTGGATGTTTTCATTTATGTTTCTCTAGTGGATTAGTAGTTGTTTTGAACAATTGTCATTATGCTCCCTCTATTACTAGAGGAATTATTTCAGTTTCATATTGGTTTGACGATGGTTTTGTTAATCGTTTTGAGTTGAATAATACAATTTCAGTTTCTAGAAATAACATTTTTTTTATTTTAGTGCTATCCCAAGGGATGGTATTTATGAAATTGATATGTCTTGTTCTAAAACAAATGATAGTTCTATGTTTGCTGTTAGCAATAAAAGAGCCAAGCTTACCTTGAACTATACTCTCTTGTGGCACTGTCGTCTTGGACACATTAGCAAGAAACGCATGGAGAAGTTGCAACATGATGGAATTCTCAACTTAACTGACATTAAGTCATTTGAAAAGTGTGTTTCATGCATGTCTGGTAAGATGGCAAGAAAACCTATTCACATCAAGTGGAAAGGGCTAAGGATCTACTTGGACTAATACACACTGATGTATGTGGCCCATTTAGAACTGTGTCAAGACAAGGGGCAAGTTACTTCGTCACTTTTACTGACGACTATAGTCGGTATGGTTATGTTTACACTACACCATTAAGCGAATGTAGCGACAACAGGGATGTTGTCGCTAAAAGTGTGAAAGTTGTCACTATAAGTATATTTTTGACAACATGTTGTCACAACAAGCATTGTCTATAAAAAAATGCGTCGCTACAAGTTATTGTGACAACTTTTTCTACCTCTCGCGACAACCTGTTTGACCAAAAGGTTGACTTGTTGACTCATATTTTTTTTTTGTGACAACAGTTATTGTGACAACTGTTGTCACTAAAAGGTTGGACTTTCATTGACCGATTTCTATAGTGACGAATTTGTTGTGACAATTTTTGTCACTAGAAGTTTGACTATATTGACCAAGTTTCTTGTGACAACCTTTTAGTGACGAACATTTTAGCCACTCGAAGGTTTGACTTTTTGACCAAATCTATAGTGACAACTTTTAGTGACAACCTGTAGCGACAACATGTTATCTGTAATACCTGAATTTCTAAAATTCACAAAAAGACCAAAATACCCCTACAATCAAAAGTATGAGAAATTAATTTAAAAGAATACCAAGTAAGCTATGTAAATTCAGAGAATTTTAAGAAATATCCCACATGATCTAAATAAATATTAAACACTTTGCAAAGGTAATTTTTATAGTTTATGATTTTATAAAAATTAGTTTTATATTTTACATATTAGCCGAATATATTTATTTAGATTAATAAAAGAATAAAACTAAATAAGAGCCCAATATAATTTATAAAATTAAGAGTCCAATTATTTTAAGTCCAATACATATTAAAGCCCACAAGAAAAATAATAGCTCAAGTATATATATAAAATTCGGTTCCCTAATAATCCTTTATGCCGATTAACCCTAAACCGACTCCAAAACCCCTAATAAATCGAATTCTAGTTTCCAGAGGTTGGGACCATTTTTCTTGGACGAGATTCAAGGTATAGAAGGTGGGAAAAATAGTGTTTGAGTTCCAGATTTGCTGTATTGATCGTGGAGAGTTTTTGGAGGAATTAGGGTTTCGACAAAAGGAGGTTTTTGTGTTCTTTTGTTCCAACGATTCAAGCACATAAAGGGTATGTTTCTAATGATGAATTCAGTCCTATAAGTCGTATATAACACATAAAAATTGGCCATGCATGATTTATATGTCGTATGGAATTGTTTGAAATCCAAAACCCTAAAAAGCGTATGAATATAACGAATGAGCTTATAATATCTTTAGAGATTTTGAAACTATTTTTCCAGAAGTTAGTATGTGATATACAACCTGAATAAAATACATGTCCAAGGATTTGAAGCTTGTGTAAATTGTTTTGGGTTTTTCTTGATTCGAAAAGCATAAAAGGAAAGGTGTTAAAAAGAGGTGATTAGGGTTTTTCATGAACTAGGGTTTCCTTGTAATCATTGAAGGTAATTAATGAAGTATTAATGATGAGCTAATGATTGGTGTAACTTAGGTTTAGGGCTTGCTTTTGAATTTTGCCCTAATCGGTTCTAAATAAAAAGGTTTGGGTTGGTTTTGTAATTTATGAAACTTAAGGGTTATTTTTGTGAACAGTAAAATGGAGGTACTAAACGTATAAAAATAAGTGTGGGGGTTAAACGTGTAATTTTGGATATTTAGAGGGCCATTTGAATGGTTATTTAACTTAAAGGGGATGTTTTGTAAATTCTAAAATCTTTGGGCTAAAAGTGTAAAATCTAATAATAGAAAGTTAGATCGTATAATTAAAGATGTTAAAGGTGCAACATGTAATTTTGGGTAATTATGGGTAAACATGTGTAAATGAATTTCGTAAGGACATGCGTGAGTTTAAGTAAATTTCCGTTTGAGTTTTCGTGCGTTCTAGGTCAAAGTGGAAATCATTAAAGGAAGTAACATGTTAATTGAATACGTAATAAATGATGTTAAAATATGGAAACTCTAGAACTAAAAATGGGAAGTTGATTAAAGGTTAAAAGTTAATTGTGTAATTTCGTTATTTCATGTGAGTTATAAATTATGTAAACTATTTTGAAAGAGAGTCTTAAAATCCGTCTTTGATATTTGTAAACCCTATGTTAGGAATAATGATCATATACGCTCTTAAATAAGATGATTATCATATTAAACCCATACGTTTGGCTAATTAATAATTGAAACCCTAAAACGTTGTAATTCCGTCCGTCACTAAAAATGTGAATAATCTGACCACCCTAAAAGTATTAATGAGATTAATCCGTTATACTAATAAGTATTAAATAATCATAATCCGTGTAGATTCGTTGGAGGAGACGCGACGTCACATCTTCGTATTCGTTCATTCGTTTGTTTTCTTCTCATTTGCTTTAAGGTACGGATATTCTGTCTTACTTTAAGACATTTGTGTTATCGTACAGATATTCTGACCTTTTCAGTAAAGGTTCCTTATGATGTTCTTTTCGTTCGTTTTTCTATTTCACTTATTAGGATTCCCGATGCCATTGCTATGAACCCTTTCTGAATGTTTGATCTGTTACTTATCTGAACTTATGTTCTAGTGAACTATGCAATATCTGATTTGAACTTTATGTTAGGAAGACTTTGATATGCACCTTTGTTGAACCTTGTTATATTTGATTATGAACTACTGCTTAGGGGCACTAAATGTTGAATTTCTGATTATGGAAGTATGATATGTGATTATGATATAAACTTCTGACCTCTGAATATTCGAATATGAACCTTATGATATGAATTATCTGATATGTTATCTGTGACCTTTATGTTTGATTATGACCTGTGTCATATCTGAAATTTTGTTTGACCTAAGTTAGTTTGACACCCGAGCCACTATTTCACTAGTCATGGGGGTTCCATGTCCGTGTCAGTGATGCACCTCTGACATGACTCTAGGGCAGTAGAGTGATGTTCTGTCACGTCCCTTTCCGTTATCTGTTTATTGATAGTATGGCCACTATCTGTCTGCTGGGGCGTATGGATGCATCCTAGATCTGATCTGTTATCTGATATGTTTTCTGGTGAATGATGTCGTGTGCAATACGCGTCTTCACAAATTCTGGGAGCTAGCTACTCCATTGGTTACTTGAGGTCTCCCCTCATATTATATATGGTATTCCGAGGTCACCCCTCCGAATACAATGGTTACTTATGATATGTTATGATCTGATATGTTTCTGGGCTCGTGGTAGTTGACTAAATCTTTATCTGTTACTTCTGTGTTAAGTATTCTGTATGATTTGGTATTTCGAGTGTTTATATTTTGTATTCTGATATGATATGTTAGTGAATGTGCTTATGACGTATTTGTTTAAGTGATTATTAGTTGCCATGCTAGGATAGGATTAATACGTTAAAACATAATTCGTATATCTGATATTATGATTTGTTATTGTTACGTGAATGCATTGATCTGTGAGATGAATGTGCTAGTGAGTAATTGAGTGTTTTGAAGGTTAATTATCTGTCTGCATATGTGACCTGCCATGTTAAAACTCTGCTAAGGTTAAGATTTGATCTGAGAACTGGTTTAGTTATTATGTCTGCCATGACTTGTCTGCTAGTTCCGCTGCTACAATATTGTATTAAGTGCTTTAAATGTTGATTAATTGATTTGTATGAATGCCATGTTTATTTTCTAGAAAGTGTTTCCGTTAGTTTTGAGACTTTTCGTTTGGCTTATATGAAATCTGTTATTCTTGGTATGTTATGTGTTTGGTTGTTCTGATGTGTTCGTGTTTGTGTCATTAATGTGCTATGTGATGTCTAAAACTGTTATGTGGTTGTTTGGATTTCTGTATATTTGTGTTTCCGCAGAATCCTAAAAGATCCCTCGTCATTGTTTCAATTTATTTTCGTTGTTTGTATATTTGTTCTGTTTTAGCTTTTTGTTTCTGTTATATCTGTTCACTGGGCTTTGTAAGCTCAGCCGCACTTTTCTCTTCCTGCGGCAGGTATTTAGCATTCAAGATGAGCTTATGGGATAGCTGATCTGGGTTTGAGAGTAGAGCTGAGAGCAAGACTTTACCATAGAGATCTTAGATTTATTTTGGAAGATTAGTTATTTATGTCTTCTTTTTGAATATTTTGTAAAGGTTTCCGCTTTTGGTACATTAGTTAAAGTTCTGATATGAAACCGTATTGTGATATCTTTACCCTTGTCGGGTCGGGGTGTTACAATTTATGGTATCAGAGCTCTAGGTTTTAGGACCCTTAGAGCTTAGGCTATGACCTGTGAGAAGTGGGTAGACATTAGGTTTCCGTCTGTTCAGATATCTTTCGATTCCTTTTGATGGTCGTTCAGATTTGACTTCGATATCCTTTTTGCCTTCACTGAATTGGCCCTCCTTTGTTCGCATCGAATTTTGTTATTTTGTTTTCGCTCGTCCGTTTGTCGATCGTTAGATGGAGACTACCCGTGGAGCCAAAGAAGATGGTGCCGACCCTGCGTTGCTGCGACGGTTCCTGTGCTGGAGAGGTTCGTGGAACGGAAGCCACACTCGACGGCCGTGCTGTTGGAGACATCAGGATGCTGTTGGAGGAAGTTGGATGGACCAACCAAAGGCGCAAGAGACGGAGACAAGATTCAACCGGTGGCTGAGAAGATTCATCTACTTCATATGATTTGGGCGCGACGTATGTCACTCTGATTTGTTTGTCATGCGTTTCAAGACGATTTGATATTCTGATAAGTGATTCTGATCTGTATTGCTTTTCTCTGATTTGTTCGGAACTCGGTGTGAATCGTGAAGTTTTATCGTTTAGCATTCTGGTATATCCCGGCTTTTCTTTCTGGATCGTCAGTAATGAGTCATGAGGAAGAATACGAGGTGGACTCGGATTTAGAATCTACGGCTACTGGTAGGTTTAATCCGACACAAGAATAGGAATTTCGCTTCTGATTAGTTGTCCTCCTTATGAAAATTTCTGATAATTGATTTTGGGTTGGGTCCTTTTGTTTCGTTCGATGATTGAATCTTAGGATATTGAGTTTTATTTTGGGAGTGCATCTTTTGATGATTTTGAAATTTTGTTTGATTAATGGAATAAATCAAATTTGATAATATAATTCCTGTTCGTTGTTCTCTTTCTGATAGATTCGTTGAGTTTCCGTTAGTCCTCATCAGTTTCGTCTGCTATTTACTTTTTGTATGATGATTGTTTTATTACCGCTTGAAGATATGTATGACCATTATGATGGTATACTCATGTGTATCTGGTTTGTTACTATATGTTACTTGCTATCTGAGTGTTATCTGTATGTGGTGTGCTTTGTTATGATATCCGTTATGTGTTTTGTCATGACCCTAGACCAAGTATAGTGACAATAAGGACTTGTTATGTGATGCAAGTATTATGACGCCTGATCAACGTGATAATACCGAGATCATATAATTTGAATTTATTGAAGGTATACGACGTCTGGGAAATGCCTGTGATTGATGTGTGTATAGATTCTGACTTGTATCTGTTATTTGGTGCTTCCCATGTTCGTTTGAATTCCGTACATAATTGTGAGATTTTCGTCGATATTTGTTTCGTATAAGTTTTGTACGTTTGGAATCTGAAGTTGTTGTGATCTGTACGAACCTATAGATTGCTATGACCGCCTTAAGCTCATATGTCTTCCCATATTTCTGCGACTATTGATGCTTATAAGATTTATTCCGTCTATGCATATGATGTCCTCATCATTAGATATCTGGATAAGTTAGAATGTGTCGTTTGATTTTCTGCGTCTCATCTGTTCTCCGCCATTATTCTGATGAGTATATAATTATCTATTATAAGTATTTGACTATTTATTTGATTTCTAAATAAGTATGAGATTGAATATTCTGATAAGAAATCCAATTATTCCAAGATAAGATTAACGTTCGTTATATTCCTAGAAGTTCTGAAATCCGATTCGTTCTCTGTTCTGTTCCGCCTTGTCCAATTTCGAGGACGAAATTTTCTTTTAGAGGGGAAGAATTGTAATACCTGAATTTCTAAAATTCACAAAAAGACCAAAATACCCCTACAATCAAAAGTATGAGAAATTAATTTAAAAGAATACCAAGTAAGCTATGTAAATTCAGAGAATTTTAAGAAATATCCCACATGATCTAAATAAATATTAAACACTTTGCAAAGGTAATTTTTATAGTTTATGATTTTATAAAAATTAGTTTTATATTTTACATATTAGCCGAATATATTTATTTAGATTAATAAAAGAATAAAACTAAATAAGAGCCCAATATAATTTATAAAATTAAGAGTCCAATTATTTTAAGTCCAATACATATTAAAGCCCACAAGAAAAATAATAGCTCAAGTATATATATAAAATTCGGTTCCCTAATAATCCTTTATGCCGATTAACCCTAAACCGACTCCAAAACCCCTAATAAATCGAATTCTAGTTTCCAGAGGTTGGGACCATTTTTCTTGGACGAGATTCAAGGTATAGAAGGTGGGAAAAATAGTGTTTGAGTTCCAGATTTGCTGTATTGATCGTGGAGAGTTTTTGGAGGAATTAGGGTTTCGACAAAAGGAGGTTTTTGTGTTCTTTTGTTCCAACGATTCAAGCACATAAAGGGTATGTTTCTAATGATGAATTCAGTCCTATAAGTCGTATATAACACATAAAAATTGGCCATGCATGATTTATATGTCGTATGGAATTGTTTGAAATCCAAAACCCTAAAAAGCGTATGAATATAACGAATGAGCTTATAATATCTTTAGAGATTTTGAAACTATTTTTCCAGAAGTTAGTATGTGATATACAACCTGAATAAAATACATGTCCAAGGATTTGAAGCTTGTGTAAATTGTTTTGGGTTTTTCTTGATTCGAAAAGCATAAAAGGAAAGGTGTTAAAAAGAGGTGATTAGGGTTTTTCATGAACTAGGGTTTCCTTGTAATCATTGAAGGTAATTAATGAAGTATTAATGATGAGCTAATGATTGGTGTAACTTAGGTTTAGGGCTTGCTTTTGAATTTTGCCCTAATCGGTTCTAAATAAAAAGGTTTGGGTTGGTTTTGTAATTTATGAAACTTAAGGGTTATTTTTGTGAACAGTAAAATGGAGGTACTAAACGTATAAAAATAAGTGTGGGGGTTAAACGTGTAATTTTGGATATTTAGAGGGCCATTTGAATGGTTATTTAACTTAAAGGGGATGTTTTGTAAATTCTAAAATCTTTGGGCTAAAAGTGTAAAATCTAATAATAGAAAGTTAGATCGTATAATTAAAGATGTTAAAGGTGCAACATGTAATTTTGGGTAATTATGGGTAAACATGTGTAAATGAATTTCGTAAGGACATGCGTGAGTTTAAGTAAATTTCCGTTTGAGTTTTCGTGCGTTCTAGGTCAAAGTGGAAATCATTAAAGGAAGTAACATGTTAATTGAATACGTAATAAATGATGTTAAAATATGGAAACTCTAGAACTAAAAATGGGAAGTTGATTAAAGGTTAAAAGTTAATTGTGTAATTTCGTTATTTCATGTGAGTTATAAATTATGTAAACTATTTTGAAAGAGAGTCTTAAAATCCGTCTTTGATATTTGTAAACCCTATGTTAGGAATAATGATCATATACGCTCTTAAATAAGATGATTATCATATTAAACCCATACGTTTGGCTAATTAATAATTGAAACCCTAAAACGTTGTAATTCCGTCCGTCACTAAAAATGTGAATAATCTGACCACCCTAAAAGTATTAATGAGATTAATCCGTTATACTAATAAGTATTAAATAATCATAATCCGTGTAGATTCGTTGGAGGAGACGCGACGTCACATCTTCGTATTCGTTCATTCGTTTGTTTTCTTCTCATTTGCTTTAAGGTACGGATATTCTGTCTTACTTTAAGACATTTGTGTTATCGTACAGATATTCTGACCTTTTCAGTAAAGGTTCCTTATGATGTTCTTTTCGTTCGTTTTTCTATTTCACTTATTAGGATTCCCGATGCCATTGCTATGAACCCTTTCTGAATGTTTGATCTGTTACTTATCTGAACTTATGTTCTAGTGAACTATGCAATATCTGATTTGAACTTTATGTTAGGAAGACTTTGATATGCACCTTTGTTGAACCTTGTTATATTTGATTATGAACTACTGCTTAGGGGCACTAAATGTTGAATTTCTGATTTTGGAAGTATGATATGTGATTATGATATAAACTTCTGACCTCTGAATATTCGAATATGAACCTTATGATATGAATTATCTGATATGTTATCTGTGACCTTTATGTTTGATTATGACCTGTGTCATATCTGAAATTTTGTTTGACCTAAGTTAGTTTGACACCCGAGCCACTATTTCACTAGTCATGGGGGTTCCATGTCCGTGTCAGTGATGCACCTCTGACATGACTCTAGGGCAGTAGAGTGATGTTCTGTCACGTCCCTTTCCGTTATCTGTTTATTGATAGTATGGCCACTATCTGTCTGCTGGGGCGTATGGATGCATCCTAGATCTGATCTGTTATCTGATATGTTTTCTGGTGAATGATGTCGTGTGCAATACGCGTCTTCACAAATTCTGGGAGCTAGCTACTCCATTGGTTACTTGAGGTCTCCCCTCATATTATATATGGTATTCCGAGGTCACCCCTCCGAATACAATGGTTACTTATGATATGTTATGATCTGATATGTTTCTGGGCTCGTGGTAGTTGACTAAATCTTTATCTGTTACTTCTGTGTTAAGTATTCTGTATGATTTGGTATTTCGAGTGTTTATATTTTGTATTCTGATATGATATGTTAGTGAATGTGCTTATGACGTATTTGTTTAAGTGATTATTAGTTGCCATGCTAGGATAGGATTAATACGTTAAAACATAATTCGTATATCTGATATTATGATTTGTTATTGTTACGTGAATGCATTGATCTGTGAGATGAATGTGCTAGTGAGTAATTGAGTGTTTTGAAGGTTAATTATCTGTCTGCATATGTGACCTGCCATGTTAAAACTCTGCTAAGGTTAAGATTTGATCTGAGAACTGGTTTAGTTATTATGTCTGCCATGACTTGTCTGCTAGTTCCGCTGCTACAATATTGTATTAAGTGCTTTAAATGTTGATTAATTGATTTGTATGAATGCCATGTTTATTTTCTAGAAAGTGTTTCCGTTAGTTTTGAGACTTTTCGTTTGGCTTATATGAAATCTGTTATTCTTGGTATGTTATGTGTTTGGTTGTTCTGATGTGTTCGTGTTTGTGTCATTAATGTGCTATGTGATGTCTAAAACTGTTATGTGGTTGTTTGGATTTCTGTATATTTGTGTTTCCGCAGAATCCTAAAAGATCCCTCGTCATTGTTTCAATTTATTTTCGTTGTTTGTATATTTGTTCTGTTTTAGCTTTTTGTTTCTGTTATATCTGTTCACTGGGCTTTGTAAGCTCAGCCGCACTTTTCTCTTCCTGCGGCAGGTATTTAGCATTCAAGATGAGCTTATGGGATAGCTGATCTGGGTTTGAGAGTAGAGCTGAGAGCAAGACTTTACCATAGAGATCTTAGATTTATTTTGGAAGATTAGTTATTTATGTCTTCTTTTTGAATATTTTGTAAAGGTTTCCGCTTTTGGTACATTAGTTAAAGTTCTGATATGAAACCGTATTGTGATATCTTTACCCTTGTCGGGTCGGGGTGTTACATTATCACTAAAAGTGACATCTGGTACAAAACAGCTAGGTTGTTTTGTCACTTTCCCCCAGGTTTTCCGACCCTGTTTTCCATATTTTTCCGCAACCAAATTTTCTAGATTTTCAAATCAACACAACCAATAACTAAAGCAAACTACATTTCATAAATTGTTCAAAGACTACATGGTTTAACGACTTAGTTCGACAACATAGATGTAAATTGTTCAACATCATAAACATAAATTGTCCAAAACGAGAAGTTGTTCAACACACCAAACTAAACAAGTTCAAATAAACAACCTACTAACTTGTGGGCTCAGTTCCATCCTCTTCTTCATCGACATCAATAAACAATGAGGGGTAAAGCACAGGGGCCGGTGGCAAATCAATGATGTTATGGTCCGCTAATTGATTATGTAGGCTCATAACATGTTGTCGAGTATATGTCACGTACCTCGCCAAAGCAGCTATTTGAGCATGAGTCATCTGTGGTGTGGGAGCGGGGTGGGAATCCAAAGCAGCTATTTGAGCTTGAATCAACTTCTAATTCGGAAAAATTCCTGACCATGTTATCATGATCATCGTTTTGGATTTTCATTTGCAATTTTGAGTTTTCAGCTTCAAGCTCATTGACATTATCTTGGGAAACTTTAAATGCAATTGACAAATCATGAAATTGAGAAGCCGTAATAGCATAGTTTGTAACAGTATAAAAAACATCATGCGAAATAAATCTAGCAATCAAGTTCTCATTAAGGATGTGAATATTCTTCCTCTCAACCTCACAACTTTTTAGCTCATATGCATTATTTCTTGCCTCGTTTTCCATTTTGTTAAACACCTTTTTCATTTCTTTAACTTCCATATCTAAGGCCTTTTGAATACTCTCGAATTGTTCTTTCAGTTGTTTAAAGAATGGAATAACCTCTGTAAGATAACAATGTTTTGTTTGCTCAAAACCCCTTTCCCCTTCAGTAATACCTGTTGGTGTGATTCTCTTCTTACATGTTTTATCGAAATCAGCAAATAGTTGGTAGATTACATATATGCTAATTAAGGTTTTTGCTCTAAGTCGGAAGAGTTCTAGGAACTAAATGCATCGGTGTATTGGGAGGATACACCGTAGCTGCATGCAATTTCCTAAGGGGAGGATTATTTTCAACAAGTTCTTCGGCCTTTCTCTTATCCATATCTAACTTCCAAAACACTTGTTCAGGGTTTAATTGAGTCTGAGATTTGAACGTAGATAAGAAGTTTTCCTTAGTATAATTGGGAGTATTTAAATTTTATCTATTCATCACACATATAGGTTCCTTCACTTTCTTACCCATTTTCTCTCTAGAGGAATTTTCAAACTCTATGTCCTCTTAAGTGTTTAGCACACACGTTGGCTTATGTTTGGGCTTAAAAATCTCACTACCATCATAAATCACTTCTTGAGCCTTTTTGGCTTTCTTAAGAAACACAGGATTTAGGTCTTCTAAAAGGTTTTCACTGTTTTATCACTTAAAACTCTATGCTTTGTAATCATGTGAGCAGTTTTAATGGTGTTGCCTTGTACGTACATCTTGTTTTCAACTTTGTTCTTTAAAGTTTTAAGGTTGGAAAAATCATTTAGGAGTTTAGATTCCTTTTCTTTGAATTCTTATTTATGCGTTTTTACATTTACTTGAAGTTCTTGTTTTTGCTTAACAGCTTGATTAAGTTTCTCTTATAACGAATTTAACTCTTGTTTTAATGTTTCTTTCCTTAAATTACTTTTAGTAATCAATGTACACATTTGGCTATCCATTTTCTGCTCACGTGTGGTCAGTTCAAATTTAGCACGCTGTTCATAGATGGAAACTTGATCCTTATACATATTTAGCTTAGTGGTGAAGGAGTCATAAGGCACATATTCAGTGTACTCATTAAATAAATATTCATCATTAATGGCAGAAGATGCACCACTTGGTACAATAGGTCTTTCATCTTGCTTCACATATTGCTCATATGAGATAACATTGCTATTTCTCATATTTACAATATCTGACTCGACGACTTCTGTCAGTTGTACTTTGTTGGGAATCTTTTGCACATCAACTGCATCATATAGTTTTAGTACCTATGATATGATTGAAGCATTAGAGAGACCAGATTGTTGAGGTGATGAAACCATGGGAGAAATATTAGCCATAAAAATAGTATGTGCCATTGGTTCATCATCAACATCAGAGTTCAAGGCATCACAGTCAGCAACCTGGAAGACATTGGGATTGTTCTGTGCCAAATCATACACTGGTTTTTCATCCACATCAGCATCGAATATTTTGGCGTTCCCATCAGCAAGAAACGACAACTCTTCCTCATCTAACACTGCTCCACTGTCTTGAGCCTGCATCATCAGCATCTTATCCCTGAAGTACTCAGCATTTCGTGGACGTTTAGGTTGAGTGCAATATGTCCCTCACCTCCACAGTTGTAGCACTTAATTGGTTTGCCTTGACCCTAAACAACAATCCTTCCTCTGATCTGAGCTCCCATATAACCAGTTGCAACATTTCCCCGTGCAACATTCCTTGGATTCACATTTTGCCTTCCTTGCACGTTCTAAACCACAACCCTTCCATCTTCCACTGTAGCTTGATTCTGTAAGTTAGAGGAAGTTCTGAGTTGGTTGTTGGTTTGGGGAAGCGAGGTTCTAAATTATTGAACCAATAAAGCAACTTGGTTCGAGAGGTTTTCAATCATCATTACTGTTGGAGTATATATTGAGTCTGGTATGGTGATTTGATTCTGATTCTGAGAAGATGGTAAAACCTGTGAGACTCGAGTATCTAGCTTGACATTAGACAGATATGAAACTGAGTCATTTGTGCTTGTTGTTGCAGTTGGATTGAGTTTTTCCATGATCAAACGATCAAATGTAGCATGCTTCTCACGTTGAAGTAACTACGCATACAACTGCTCATAATTAGTGTTCCTCAATCCTTTGTTCAGCTTTACTGCAGTAACAAACCTGTTCCACTCAGAAGTCATGTTGTTTACGAACTTGGAATTGAGTTGGATATTTGGCATAGTCATATTAATGTTCCTCATATCATTCACAAGTTTGTGAAACCTCACATGATACTCTGTAATGCTCTCACCCGGGTTCATCTTGAAGTTCTCAAAGTCATCATACAGTTGTGACTCTCGATCTTCTTTAGTCAATTCTGAGCTAGAGAGAAGCATCTTGACATTATCCCAAAATGCTTTGGCCTCGGTGTTGTGATTAATCAGCTTGTAAATGTCCTTCGGTAGACCTTGAAGGATGATGTTGGAACCCCTGATGTCAGCATCATATCTTTTCTTCTCCTTATCATTAAGATCATCATAAGTCCTTGGTCTATCCATTCCCAGTGGCACTTCCATCGACACCAATTTCAAGTTGATCTCTGGTGGTGCCCTTCTGGTACGGACCTTCATCAATTGATTGAATAATGTTAAGACCATTCTTTTTTCCCAAGCAATACAATCGGATTCTCTGCGCCCAAGAGTCATAATCAGTTCTATTTAGCATAGGAGGGCGGGTATCAGACCCAGCAGCTTGAACGTCATCTGAAAGACTGAAACAGTAGACATGATTTCTAAGTATACGGGATTTTACAACTCTTTGATTTAACCGAAATAGAATCTTTTGCAGGATTTTACAAAATCAAGAGGAAACCTAGAACTCAAATCACAAGTTTCAAATCTCAAGAGACAAATCCAACCAAGTCGCAACACACAAATCGCAGCACCTGTCAAGTTGCAGAAGTACCAAAACGTAGGAACAAATCGCAGCACTTGACAAAACACAAGGACAAATCGCAGCTCTTGACAAAATGCAGGACAAATCGCAGCACTTGACAAAAATCAGGGGCAAATCGCATCACTTGACAAAATGCAGGGACAAATCGCAGCACCTGTCAAATTGCAGAGATACCAAACGTAGGAACACAAGTCGCAGTACTTCTCAAAACGCAGAGACAAATTGCAACCCCTGTCAAATCGCAGAGATACCAAAATGCATGTCGCTTTCAACAGGTACAAGCACTATCGTCCTTTTTGTCCTTTTGCTTAACAAATTGCAGAGAATATTAATTAAATAATCAAATCGTAGCAAAATATCACCAAACCGCAACATTTGTCAGTCAAATCGCAACAATACTAAATCAAACTGCAAGCCAGAATCTACCAAATCGCAACCTGGAACAAGACAAGTCACAACGAGGAACCAACAAAATGCAGCTCAGTAAGGACAAATCACAACCAAGAATACTTTATCGTGAGTCAAAATGCAAAGAAGAACAAACATCCAAACCTTGCGTTCACTCCAAATCCACCACAAATAAGATGAAACAATCCTTCCAAACCCAAACTAATATGATGATCCTAAACACAAAAGTACAACCAAAATGCAAACTTAACCACTAAATAAGATCAAAAGAGTGAAAAGGTCTCTAAACTCATTCTAACCATAAACTTATGAATAACCAATCAAGAATCCGAGCACACACAAAGTAGATGATCAAACCATGACTCTTGATGCCTATTGTTATAAATTGGTTTTCATAAACACACAAACAGAACATTATATGGTTCGAATCTTGATGAGTCTAGAGAGAGAAAGTAGAGAGAAAATGGGAACTTAGTGAGAGAAAGTAAATGTTATATTGTGAAACTCCACCCTTTGCATTGAGAGGCAAAGGGTATTTATAGTTTCTTACAAATACGCCTCCTACGGGTTGTGGATCAGGTATACAGTGGGTAAAGACCCGTCCGTCCTCTACGGCTTTACTTAGCTAACTAATTTAAATGACTAAACGACTAAGATTACGAGCTTTCTAATGCTTACATATACTCGAGGTGACCGAGTATTTAACTTACGGATTTACTAAATCCTAACAATGAGGATGACCAACGATACTTGCGAACATAGTCTTTAGAGTATCAACTCCCACAAATCCTTAAAAACAATATTAACTTTGAAGCAACACTTTTTCCTTCCAAAATCAAAGTCAATCCAAGGATCCAGTTTCATTCAAACAATTTCCCTTAGAGTTTAAAGGTTCTGTAGTTGTAATAATCAGATGTTCTATTCGACTTTTCATACTATTATTTCATCACCTAGCAAGAACGGCAACTCGAGGTTCTTTTATCGCTCATAAACCAATTACTCAATGTAGGCCTGCAAATGATTAAATAACACCAATGAGCTCCACAAATCCACTCTAACATCCCCTAAATTCTTAAGCTCGGTTGCTAAGATTAATTAAATGCAGACCCATATAAGAACTTAACAAAATACTCTTGTGACCCATTATAGACATGGAAAGAGTGTACCCATAAATATTTCAACATTACAATCAAATTCATTATTATATTACAACAAGGGAAGTAGCAATCCCAAATAGTTGCACGTATGTAAAACTGTTGGCTCATATAAGTACTTACAAAAAAAAAAAAAAAAAAAAAAAAAAAAAAAAAAAAAAAAGAAAGAAAAAACCTTCATACTAAAACAGATTAATAAGCCAATTTAAACGGGTCAATAACAAGTACTTTGACAGGTCATCGACGTATTTTGACATCATTACTGCTTTTTGCAAGTTGTTCCCTCTTGTATTTTTGTCATTGAACTCCAAAAGTTATTCTTGTATTCCATCAACTGCCAAAGACTAAAAAACATCTATATACCTGTGAATATTTAATAACCAATTCAAAAATCAGAACCACCAATTCTCTTAGTCTCTAATCTTCTTCCTTGCCATCTTTATTAATCGAAGCAATTGACATATCTTGCAAACGACAAATATTTACACTACAAAAAATACATCATCGCGACGAGAATTAAATTATCTTTCTATAGATATGCACTTCTCTATATTTTCGACAATTTTTTTTTTTCAAAAATTTCGCCTAGAAAATCACATATGATTTGTAAAATCATATATGATTTTCAAAAATTGAATCACTTGTGATTTTCACAAATCATATATGATTTTCACAAATCATATATGATTTGTAAAAATCGAATCACATGTGATTTTCACAAATCATATATGATTTTTTTGGGCCGAAATTTTGAAAAAAAAATCGTTAAAAATATTTAGAAGTGCATATCTGTAGAAAGATAATTTAATTCTCGTCGCGATGGTATGTTTTTTTTCGCGTAAAGATTAACGGTTTGCGAGATATTTAATTTTTAAAAAAAGGGTGAAAGTTTTTTTTTGTTTTAATTAGAAAAATGAATGCCTATGATTAGTTCATTGGATCTATGGTAAATTTGAGATCTATATTGAACTTTTGCCGATTATGATAGAGACGTGATTTAAAATTAGTTATAGCAATAGTATTTAGAATTATATTAGGAATGTGACTCAGTACAACGATTGTAGGTTTAGGTAATTTTATGATTACATAATTATTATCCTTTAATTATCTCAATAAGGATGTTCCAAAACACTCTGTCAAAAAGGAAATATGTAACTATTTTTAAAAGATGTTTTAATAATAAAAAAAGAAAAAATAAATATGTAAATTCCTTTTTCCACAACAATATATGAAAAAAATGAAAATAACACATGGGCCCGTGGTTTCTTTTTTTATTGTTTTGGGCTAAACTGTAACTAAATCTTAAAAGGGATCATAATTTAAAAAGTCTAGAAACCCACCTATATTGTGACAAGTGTTCACTCTCATTTTTGCCAGACCCTTTTTTCCTATTTTCACTCTTAACTAATCAACATTATGATCTAATTGATGGACATTACAAAATCTTTAAAAAAAAACTGATTAAAATTATGATTTTTTAAGAAAACTGGTGAACATTATGTTTTTTTTTAGAAAATTGACGAACTAATAAACTGGTGAACAACGTGATTTTTTTTAAAAAACTGATGACCTGATGAACATTGTGATTCTTTTTAAACTGATGAATAAAGTGTTTTTTTGGAAAACTGAACTGATTAACATTATATTTTAATTTTTTTTGATAAACTGGTAAACATTATGATTTTCTTTACAAAACTGTTGAACTGATGATCATTATGATATTTTTTAAATAACTGATGAACATTATGAATTTTTTTAGAAAACTAATGAACTGATAAACATTATGATTTTTTTTTCTGAAAAGTGATGAACCGATGAATATCATGATTTTTTTTTTAAACTGATGAACATTACGAATTATTTTTAGAAAACTGATGAACCGATGAACAACGTGATTTTGTTTTAAGAAAACTGATGAACAATGTGGTTTTTTTCTAAACAACTGATGAACAACATGATATTCTTTTAGAAAACTGATGCAATGATGAACAATGTGAATTTTTTTAAAGAACTGATGAACAAAGTGATTTTTTTTAAAAGTGATGAACTAATAAACAATGTTATCTAATTGATGAACATTAGGATGTAATTAATGAACACCTTTAAAAAAATTGATGAACGTGATAAATATTTCATCCTAAGAAACAATTAACTTCTGAAAAAAAATTATTTTTATACACGATCACAATCAACATTACCATGACGTATCAATCACTTCTAAAACAGACACCTAAACACGCTTTCTTTAATTTGCATACACCAAAAAGTCTCCGCTCTCCCCTCAAAATAGACAAATCAAGTACTGTAAAATTATTAACCTCCAAGCAGTATTCTAAATTAATGAATCAAATCAAAACAACAAAAAACAATTTGTAATCCCGTTTTTATCAATCCATCATTTACAATAAACAAAAAATATTCTAACAATGACAAACGCCTACTAATTTATGATTATGAATCCAGTCACATTTCATAACAACGTACATACGGATACACCATCATCTCCGATAACTTACCGATCATAATCTTTAGCTCATCGATCAACATCCTCTCTTTATTCATCTTCTCCGTCGAATCAGTTGCTTTCTTCCACGAGATCTGTTATTTTCTCCGGAAAATACTCCACCAGATCTGTTGCTTTCTTTTTCGAATATTCCGTTAAACCATTAATCATGATGTGATATTATGTGGTTACGATCTGTTGTTATGGTGCGATTGAGATAGATCAATGAGTTATTGTTTCGATTTTAGAGTCACGAATCTGGTTTTAAGTACCGGAGGTAGGTGGTTGAGTGGTGGCAGATACGGTGGTGGTTATTCATGATGGTGAGTGTGTGTGTTTTTACGGTGTTTTTAGAGTATGTGTTTTTTTCCAGGTGAGTGAGAGTGGAAATAGTAATAAATAGAAAGCGGATAAGAAGTGAAATGAAGGGGACACGTTACCTGTTTTTATTTGATCCGCTTCCTTCCTTCATAACCCTAAAGAGAAAAACAAAAAAACACCTGACCATCTACAACAAACCCATGCTTCGATCAGTATATCATCTTTTGATTAATTATGTAACAACTTTTTTCGTTCAGTTACCGTTTCATCGAATCAAGTTAGGTATGGTTAATTATGTAACTGGGTTTTGTTGATTGTTGGTTTGTTAGTTTACAGTCAATTTTTTTTGTGTAATTATGATAATGTTACAGCTATACTGCTAAAAAGTCCAATGGAGCAGAGGTTATGGAGTTTGTTGTTGACCATGTCTTCCAGGAAGTGGTAACACGTGCTACATCCATACTGATTGTAACACGAGCAGAGGTTATGATGCAACACCCCCTTTTGATTATGTGGAACAACGATCAGTTAAAAGAGAGCTTTTCCACACATCAGGTTCATAGATAGCCTTAATATACCCTTTATGTATAGTACATGCAAACACATATACATATATTGTTTTGTAATCAAGTTATTTCACCATGCAGTTAAACCAATGCAAGAAAGATTAAACAACAAAAGCACCTTGACGACCCAATTAATGACATCCAGAAAGATATTGTGGCAAGACGCGTTATCGGATGAGACAATGTTTAAAGTTCGATGGGTCGAACTGACATGACGTCGTGCAAATCGTCCTTTTGTGAGCACGCTTTTGACTATGGAACCTTAACTGTATCGCCCTTTTTAGTTCTTTTGATGATGTGAACATATTTTTGTAGTGAGAACCAAATGCCACTTTGTAATCAATGTGCACACTATATCGTGGTGTTGATAACCCATTATGTAAAAACTTCTAGTTTCTTAGAAGCATATATGTATTAATAAGATATTGACACATTCTTAGCGTAAATGACCACCTTTTAACACTCCCACTGCAACGCTTGAGATTTGTAAGTATTATATATATGGAATTTGTTTGACTGTGTTTTCCGTAAGTGGGTGTTAAGCCTAAAGGGAACATAAAGATGGTTCACCATACTTTGGCTTAATTTAGATTAGTTAACTAACATGTATTCTTTTTGTTAAGGAATTAGACTAGGAGTCAATACCTGTTGGCTTACTACACGACACGGTTGAGGATACAAATGTTGTCACCTTTGAAAGAATAGAAAATGAATTTGGTACGTGTCACTGTCCGTCACATTGTCGAAGGAGAAAAAATGGTTGCCCATTTGTTTAAACATTTATTTGAACTCCTACTCACTGCATATCTCATCTGTCATACTTAAAATTTTCCAATTCTCAGGTATTGAAACATGGAAAGATGAAGTGTAAGAATGAGATCTCTGCGGTACAAGATGTGAAAGCACACGATCTGCGACGAATGTTTCTGACTATGTGTGAGGAGGTAATGTATTAAGCTGACACCTGTGTTGAGGATCCCAGCCCTAACCCAGGCACAACCCTACTAACTGTTTATCTGAAGGGGTCAAAAAGGATGAAAAAGTTTGGCGGGTTAAATGGTTGTAGACGGGTTGTAAACTGGTTAAACAGGTTGGTGGGTTATCAATGGTTACCGAGTTGAATTTATATTCTATGAATTTCTTTAGTAACATGGCCCGTTTATAAAATAATTAAATATATATCTTATTAAAATCAATGATAGGTAATTTTACATTTGCTTTCAAAAATCAATTATGTTGTAGCAATTTATTCCATAAAAATATAAATTTTTGGCCCTGAAAGTTCAGAAATGAACAAACTAAAATTGGGTTTGCAAACCTTTGGTCAAGCAGATCAAGCTATTTTGGTATTACAACAAAATCAGGAGTTGAGTGTTGGACCTTTAGTGTTATAGAAGCAAAGATTAGGGTACTTTAGTGTATATATATGTTATGTATTTTTAAGTTTCGGTATATACCGAAACATAGTATTGGACTAGGTCTTTTAGTATCAAATATAATCGTTTGTTAGGGTTATAACATTTAGATAAAGTTTTGTTGTTTAGTTTTATAGTATCGATTTTCCTCTTTGTGAAGGCACCGATTCATCTAGTATATATAGGTTAAGAGTCTGTAAACAAAATCAATGTGATAAAATCCATTATGTTCAGTTAAAAATATTCTTTTTTTCTTTTATGTATTCTTAAATGGTAAGTACACATAATGCTTGTTTGATTAATATCAATCCTCGAAATATGGAACCTATAAAATTGAACATGGTATCAGAGCCAAGGAATCAAACAATATACCAATTCATGTTACAATTATCATTCAAGATCAGATATGCGTTTTAATATCAAAAGCAATGTTGCAAAAATCGATCAACTCGGCCGATTAATCGTTAATCGGCCAAGTACCTTGTCGATTTTTGAAAATCGGTCGAAAAGTCGGCCTAGGAAAAAAATCGACACTAATCAGTCAAAAAATCGTTTGAATCGGCCGAATCGGTAAAAAATCGGCCGAATCAGGCAAATCGGTCATTTAAAAAAAATTTAGACATTCTACTTAATTTGGGGATCGTATATTTTACTTATAACGCACAATCGACATCATAATCAGAATTGGAGCATTTTATTAGGTTTGGAAACTTAGCAGGCTTGTAATCGGTTAAGATTTTTTGTTTGGTTTCTAGAAATACCAAAAAATTACAGGAAATGCCAATCCGATTAATCACCGATTAATCCCGACTTGACCGATTACTCGCTGTAGGGTGGTCGACCGCCTGACTACCGATTCACGATTTTTGCAACATTGATCAAAAGAAGGCATCCATGGAAAGAAGAGATGTCGAATTGAAGAGAAAAGAAAGGGCATCACAAGGAATCAGAATAATGATTAAAAAGAGGTTGTTTTTGTGATATGAATTAAAGATTGTTTCAGTTTTCGGTTGTGCTAACCCTACCATGACGGCGTTAACCCGCTTAAATCGTGATTAACTGAGAATCATGAGAAGTCAGGCCGAAAACTGAAACCAAGATGGCGGCACTAACCCTGCTGGAATTTGGTTCAACTAGAAACTGAAAAGCCATGAAGAAATCAACACCAAGAATCAAAACTATGTTTTGAAGAAAGCATGAACAAGGAGAAGCAAGGATCAAGATTATATAAGCGTGAATGGAACATTGTACGCCATTAAGAACTACTACCACCGGTCATAGGGAATTTAGAGATCGATCTATTGGGTCTTTACAAGATGATAGATAGCATAGGTGGCTATCTAAGTGTCTTATATGGAGATAAGTGGAAAGAGGTTGTTGTAATACATGGATTAATTAAAGCATATGAAGAAGACTTGAAGAGTTGTTACAAACGAACCATTGACATGGTCGAGTGTTACTATAATACAACTTTGATGCCCGGGTTCAATGAAGAACCTGTGAAGTATGAGAAAACCAAGACGGTTGAAGATGGCTATGATCATTCCAAGAAAGAAAACCCACAAGAGTATGATGGGTCGAGTAATGATAATGGGCTAGGAGTTGTAAAAGAAAACACATGTGAAGTTTGTGAGACTTTTCAAGGAAATAAGACTCGCTTTGGTGTAATATTAGTAGGCACCAATAATGATACGGATGGTGATCGATCAAGGGACTGATCAAGAAGATGGGGCGAGCACATCGGAGAGTGATGACTTCGTGATCATCACATAAGTTGAAGAAACCTGCAAGAAAAAGAAGTCTATAATATTAGGGGGTGAATGTTGGACCTTTAATGTTATAGAAGCAAAGATTAGGGTACTTTAGTGCATATATATGTTACGTATTTGTAAGTTTTGGTATATACCGAAACATAGTATCGGGCTGGGTCTTTTAGTATCAAATATAACCTTGTTAGGGTTATAACGTTTAGATAAAGTTGTGTTGTTTAGTTTTATAGAATCGGTTTTCTCTTTGTGAAGGCACCGATTCATCTAGTATATATAGGTTAAGAGTCTCTAAACAAAATCAATTTGATAAAATCCATTCTCTTCAGTTAGCAATATTCTTTGTTTCTATCATGCATTCTTAAATGGTGATTACACATGATGCTTGTTTGATTAATATTGATCCTGGAAATATGGAACCTGTGAAAATCGAACATTGAGGAAGAAGATTGAGAGGCTGGAAGAATCTTTTGAAGATGCTAGCATATACAAGTTACCATCAGAAAAGTTTCAGCAGTTTAATGAATTAATGCAACAGAAAATAAAGCTACTTGATGAATGGCTTGAAAAGTCTGATGCAGAGATACATTCATACGTACAGTTATATCAAGATTCAGTGAAGGAATTTTAAGACACACTTGATAACTTGAAAGAAGAAAGTAAGAAAAAAGTGGCAGGCAAACATGTGGATGTGCCATGGGAATTTTGGAGTCGTTTGTTGCTCATGGTCAGTGCTTGGTTTTTTGAAAAGAAGATTCACGAGGATGAGGCTAAGATCCTAAGGGAAATGACATGGAAGAAGGATGCGCGTATTCATAATATTTACATGGAATGCAAGGAAAAGAGTTATCGTGAAATTCTTGCTGCTTTTCGAAAATTGACATCATCCTCATCCTGGTATGTATTATTTTATATTAGTTCACTTTTTCAGCAAACTTCTGTATAAACAATTGCCTACTATTCATTGTAGTCAAAATTGCATGTCATTCACATTGCTGCTGAGATGGCGCTAGTTGCTAAGGTAAACCTTCTCTTCTTTAATTGTCCATAATTATAAAAGTACACGGGAGAAGTTTTATTATCTTTATTCTGATATTTTGGCATGATTGTCTTTTTGAAATGCCATTTACTTTAGGTCTCTCATTTTCTCTTTTTATTGGCATTACTATATTAGGATTTGGCTTCATTTTTTTAAGCTTACCTGCAGGAGTCCCACTGCCCTTAGCACCCTTTTTAGTACTCTTTGAGCTAATATCTTATTGTTTTCACGCAATAAGCTTAGGAATACGTTTATTTGCTAATATGATGGCCGGTCATAGTTTAGTAAAGATTTTAAGTGGGTTCGCTTGGATTGTGCTATGTATGAATGATATTTTGTTTTCTATAGGGGATCTTGGTCCTTTATTTATAGTTCTTGCACTGATTGGTCTAGAAACGCCATCAAAACTTTGATAAAAGACTGCCAAACTCGAACAATTGTTGAGAACCTCACTGAGGAAAGTGTTAGAAAACATAATAGATGCTAAGGTTAGTTATTGATCATGTTGATTTTATTCCATAAACATTGTTTTCCCATGTTTTAAAAAAGTCTAGGCTTGACTTTAGCATTTTTGGTGATTGAGACGTTAATTGAAAATAAGATTAAGTGGTGTTTAGGTATGCTCATTTAAAGGGCTTTGAGGTGAAATTGTGATGGTTCAAAGTGTGATGACAAAATGCTAAAATTGTTGAAGTGAAGTATTTGGAAAGGAGATGTGCCTGCAGCAGAATATGGAAGAACCATGTACACCATTCGGCGAAGAATCAGGCCTTTGCTCATGAGAATGGAAAAGAGATATGGTTAGCTCATTATTTCAGTCTTTACTCTATATATAATGATACGCTTAAACTTATGTGACTACCTACCGTCACTTGATAGAAGTGAAGACAAAAAATTTGGAGGTTGTAGTCATGGTTTAAGAATCATTTGTATGTTTTGTTGGTTGGCAGGGAGGGCGGACGATGAGCTTACAGAAAAGAAGATCATCATGGCGAAAGGAATTCTGGAATAGTTAGTGGAACACTTAGAGAAATCCAAGTATGTTTCCATCTCCGTAGTTTTAGTGTAGCATGTGTTATTTACACTAAGTTGGGTGGATTAGGAGCAGGATTCATTCAATCCAATCCAACATTAACAGCCAAATTCAAGTTTAATGAATATAAAATATGGAGAGCCTCCCTGTTTGTTTCAACGTTCGCCGCCTTTCGAAAAACCCAACTTAATTATTTACTCCGTCGTCTTATTAAACCTTCAACTCATGACATTTATTCAATACCCAATAATAATAAGGGCGAAGGCTGAGAATACGTAACTAACTTTCTCAAATATACCGATGTACGTAACATACAAATTTTATTACTTTTGTACGTAAATAACTTTCAAATTATGATCAATGTACGTAATGTGACCGGTAACTAAAAGTTACCAGGTCAAAAGTTTCAAATTATTATCAATGTACGTAAATAACTTTCAAATTATGATCAATGTACGTAATGTGACCGTTTTTCTTACGTTTTGTCCGTTTTTGTTCCGTTTTCGTCCGTTTTTCTTACGTTTTTGTCCGTTTTTCTTACGTTTTGTCCGTTTTTCTTACGTTTTGTCCGTTTTTGTTCCGTTTTTATCCGTTTTTCTTACGTTTTGTCCGTTTTTGTTCTGTTTTTGTCCGTTTTTCTTACGTTTTGTCCGTTTTTCTTACGTTTTGTTCCGTTTTCGTCCGTTTTTCTTACGTTTTGTCTGTTTTTTTTTTTTTTTTTTTTTTTTTTTTCTGTTTTTGTCCGTTTTTCTTATGTTTTGTCCGGTTTTCTTAAGTTTTTGTTCCGTTTTTGTCCGTTTTTCTTACGTTTTGTCCGTTTTTGTCTGTTTTTCTTACGTTTTGTTCCGTTTTTGTCCGTTTTTCTTACGTTTCGTCCGTTTTTCTTACCTTTTGTCCGTTTTCTTACGTTTTGTCCGTTTTTCTAACGTTTTGTTCCGTTTTTCTTACGTTTTGTCCGTTTTTGTCCGTTTTTCTTACGTTTTGTCTGTTTTTGTCCGTTTTTCTTACGTTTTGTCCGTTTTTGTTCCGTTTTTGTCCGTTTTTCTTACGTTTTGTCCGTTTTTCTTACGTTTTGTCTGTTTTTGTTCCGTTTTTGTTCGTTTTTCTTATGTTTTGTCCGGTTTTCTAACGTTTTGTCCGTTTTTCTTACGTTTTGTCCGTTTTTGTTCCGTTTTTGTCCGTTTTTCTTACGTTTTGTCCCTTTTTTTACGGAACAAAACGGACAAAACGTAAGAAAAACGGACAAAAACGGACAAAGCGTAAGAAAAACGGACGAAAACGGAACAAAACGTAAGAAAAACGGACAAAACGTAATAAAAACGGATAAAAACAAAAAAAAACGGACAAAACGTAAGAAAAACGGACAAACGTAAGAAAAACGGAACAAAAACGGACAAAAAACGGACAAAAACGGACAAATGTAAGAAAAACGGAACAAAAACGGACAAAACGTAAGAAAAACGGACAAAAACGGACAAAACGTAAGAAAAACGGAACAAAACGTTAGAAAAACGGACAAAACGTAAGAAAAACGGACAAACGTAAGAAAAACGGAACAAAAACGGACAAAACGGACAAAAAAACGGACAAAAACGGACAAATGTAAGAAAAACGGAACAAAAACGGACAAAACGTAAGAAAAACGGAACAAAACGTTAGAAAAACGGACAAAACGTAAGAAAAACGGACAAACGTAAGAAAAACGGAACAAAAACGGACAAAACGGACAAAAAACGGACAAAAACGGACAAATGTAAGAAAAACGGAACAAAAACGGACAAAACGTAAGAAAAACGGACAAAAACGGACAAAACGTAAGCAAATCGGACGAAAACGGAACAAAAACGGATAAAAACGAAACAAAAACGGACAAAACGTAAGAAAAACGGACAAAAACGAAACAAAAACGGACAAAACGTAAGAAAAACGGACAAAACGTAAGAAAAACGGAACAAAACGTTAGAAAAACGGACAAAACGTAAGAAAAACGGACAAAAGGTAAGAAAAACGGACGAAAACGGACAAAACGTAAGAAAAACGGACAAAAACGGAACAAAAACGGATAAAACGTAAGAAAAACGGTCACATTACGTACATTGATCATAATTTGAAAGTTATTTACGTACATTGATCATAATTTGAAACTTTTTGACATGGTAACTTGTAGTTACCGGTCACATTACGTACATTGACCATAATTTGAAAGTTATTTACGTACAAAAGTAATAAAATTTGTATGTTACGTACATCGGTATATTTGAGAAAGTTAGTTACGTATTCTCAGCCTTCACCCTAATAATAATAATAAAGTTTGTAGCTTTAGGGGTTTTAATTCATACCCATCTGCAGTTGGTCCTATTTTCGACCTTGATACTACTTATGATAATAATGAACATAATGATAAGTATATGATGAAGTATTTGTATACTAGATTGAGGGATTATGTTACAACTTCTGACTAGCATCACTTACGAGGTTCATTGTTTAAGATATGTAGTTTGTAGTTGAAGTTATTGACGGTGACTATGCACGATATATGATTAGCCTTTTAGACATTGAAGTAGGCTTATTTTTATAGCATTTTAGTTACGGTTTAGAAGGCATGCATTTACCCATAGCACAAGAGCTAGATAGCAAAGGAAATATGTACTAGGGTGGCTTGCGTGTTTTTTAATTTCTATCCAAACTTCGTGATCTTAACATTGAAGCTGTTTGAATTGTCACTATATTGTTGTGGTAGTTAGAGTGCATGTATATGACTGAAATGTAAGCACCAAGTGTTCTTAAAACTTAATTAGTCCAATTTTGAGTTCAAATAGTAGTCAACTTGGCATTCAAGTAACAAAACAAAGGATGTATCAGTATAGATCTGTGATGCTCTGAAATGTTTAAGATTATTTTTTGGTAGATGAGGCATGGTTGTGCTTCTTAATTATGTGACCTGAAACACTCTTTAGTCTATCCCATTTAAGCTATTTTCCTAGAGTATTTTGTTTTAATCATGCAAAAGAACATAACTCAAATCGACCTTTTCTTAAGTAGATGGGTTAAATTTGTCACTTTTACTGACATTGTTTGTGGTTGATCGATGTTTGTGATTTGGATGCAAAACTACTTGAGAAGAAAGAACAAAAGGAAACTCGAGCAAGGGAGCTTCGTGAAGGCCTGCAGGTTTACAAGTTAAATTATCTACGGGTCAAAATCCCCCAAATCTCAATTTATTTGTGATGAGTTTTCTCAAACTTTTTTAAGAGCGACAAATATGAAGAGGCCTTGGATAACTTCGAATCTCTTTTCCGGAGCGTAATGAAATGTACGCAGTAATATAAATGATCATGATAACGTGTCATAGCATTAACAAAGATTTCTATATGTTGTTTAGTATACGAAGCAGAACGAAATATGGTACAAGTACAACTATGCATTTTTTTTCAAACAAAGATCGCATATGAGATGTTTTAGTATCAATATTTTAAACTTGAATTGACATTGTTATTAAACTAACCATGTACGATATACATTTGTTGAGACACTGTACTAGTTAAAATCTTACAGTAATATTTTTGGCGAGTTTGCGAAATTTTTATGTTTACTTTATTAGGGTTAAAAATCCATGAATCCGCGTGGGGATCCCGATCCCTATTGGGGACGGGGATGGGGATGTAAAACAATAATCCGACGAGGATAGGAGTGGGGATGGGGATAGGGATGGTGAGTGGGAAACGGGGATGAGGATAGCAATACGATCGTGACAATCCCCGCCCTATAGCTATCCACATTTGAGATCCTAGCTTTAATCAAAAGTAAATTACCAAAATAAACTATCCCACTACTCATTTTACAAAAATGAACCAAATTTTTTGTATTTACTAAATAAACCTTTGGTCCCCACTTTACTTTTACCTTTTCACACCAGACCACATTTTTTGTATTTAAAATTTGTATTTACCAACCATCATCATCCTTATCATGCGTGCATAGCCACAAACACATACCAGTTAAACCACCACCACAAACACATAATAACCCAACACCTCCACCATTTTTCCGATCAACCTACACCCGTTAAACCACCACCACAAACACATACCAGAATAACCCAACACCTCCCTACCACGCCCAGGCTCCACCCTGCCACGCCCAAGCTCCACGCCCAGCTCAACCTCTCGCCCAGAAAACGCCCTCACTTCTTACTGGTTTGTATCACGCCCAAACTCACGTCCAGGAAATTGGTTATACACGTGTATGGTTTAAAACATATTTTGGTAGAAATCTAACGTATAACATTCAAAAGTTCATTTTTGAAAAATATATAGGCGAGATTCATTTTCGAAATCTAACGTAGAAAGTGTTCGTTTAAGAAATTTTCTATTTAATCAAATCTGGGCTCAAGCACGTGATGAGCCAAACATTAATGACCACATAATTGGACCACAAAAGCGAACAAACAAAGTGTACACCAAACATTATCCACGCCACTCCAACATGCATCACTACTACACAAACATGTTTTTCCCACGGTAAAATCAGTAGGAAATTCCGTGGGAAAGGGCCTTTTTCCACGGATTTCACACGAAATTGTTCCGTGTGTAAAAACCCCTTGGGTAAATATTTTCCCACAGATTTTCGCACGAAGCGTTGACTATTTCCCACGAATATTATTGTGGATAATTCGTGGGTTTACTTTCCCACAAATTTCTCATGAAATTCCCACAATTTCTAGTAGCCATTTTTCACACATATCCGTGGTTTTTTTGCCACAAATTTCCAACAATTTTCACACTATAATTTCTGACGGTTTTATGACGGATTTCTCACAAAAAATAAATTTCCCCCAAACAAATCTGTGGGAATTTTGTGATTAACACTACTAGAAAACAGGGCAACACCGACGTTCAAATCCGTCATTAATTCGTCGGTAACAGTCATTACCGACGTTTTACTCACGAAAAATTTCCGTTGGTAATATCGTCGTCGGTAATTTTGGTAACGGACTTTACAGACGGATTTCAAAAATCACCAACAGAATTTTCCGTTATTAATCCGTTGTTATTTTACTAACATATATCCAAATATCCGTTAGTAAACACCGACAAACTTCACCAACTAGTAGCCATCAGTGTTTTACCAACGGATATAACTAACTAATAACAACCACATTTTAATGATGGATTAAAGACGGTCAAAAGTAATGTTTCATCGCCAGCGACTGCTGTTTTATGGCTAGTTACACCCCAATGTTTTCTCTAATAAAACATGTACAACAATACAGTACTAAAAGACACACACAACCATCCAAATAGGAGATGATATATTCAAGTCATATTTCAAAATCCGTAAATCTAAGCACAAGTATGATATTCGAATTACAAGTTAAAATAATAAATGTCTAAAAGAAATAATCTAAAATCCAACATAAAATGCAGGTTAATGATATCCGCATCATATTACCAATTTCCTTACAGTAGCTAATATTTCAATGCTTCATGTTATCCTAATTGGGTGTTTTGCACAGCTTCACAACAGAAAATCCATGCTTCCTTAATTTCCTTAGAGCAGCTTCACTACATTCCTACTCGTGTACTGTTGATGCTCCAACTTTGTAACATATCTGGGAATAATATAAGTTGATTCCTTTATGTAATTGAGTAGCTTAAACCAACGTGAGTTGCAACAACAGCAAAACATAATAAGATAACCTAATCACAAAACATTCCTTAGAAGTTTAAAATCATTAGCAAACATCAGCAAAAAAACAAACATTCCCAATCTTTGTTTGTAAACATCATCTTTGTTAGTAAACACCATCAAGCTAAAAAGAGTTAGAAATCTAAAATAAGCAAACAAGAATAACATTAAATCATTAATAGTGCCAACACGGCATGTATTATGAAACCCTTTTAGTCGAAACATACAACTTGTCAAGCTACAAAGCCTAACACATACATATGTCATATACCGATCAAAACACACTCCATACGTCTCATTTATCTCAGCTAGTCAATAAAATAAAACCTACCAACAATGCTGTTGAAAAATATAGTAACATCTAACAACACAATTCAAAGCTATCTACATATATGTAAAAAGACTAACAAAATTAGAGTGATTCTCCTAGTATAACAAGTTAATAACACAAGTCATGCTATATCAAAAAACACTTAAAGATAAAGTTCAAAATCCTTAAGTAACTATACCACATCAGACAATAACAAATCTTGTCAAACCACACAACCTTGTAAAACCAACAATTTATAAAAATTGAATACTAAAAAATTTACTACTGAGAGAGTACATACACATACACATAAATGCAACTTGAGATAAGATACTCATAGGCAATTAATTTGTGTAAGACCAATCACATATTTCAGCAATATATATCCAAAAATTGAGATTGTGTAGTACATATATCCATTTTATGTAAACTATGCACTATAAAACTTTATTAAAACAAGATCTAAAATATTCTATAAACAGATATATGTTATTGGAAATTAAGCATTTAGCGATAATATATACATGAGGCTACCTTGTGGCGAGCATCAATTGTATCAAAAAGCATGTTCCAAACTCATATAGATTCGGGTTTACATGAACCCTATTTCCTAAAAATCACTCAAACACGGAATTGACACATGAACACCTCAAATTGATGATTAAATTAAATATATAACACGTTAAAGTACCTTATTTATGGATATATGACAATGAATCGGGAGTGATGATTATGAATCGCCACGGTCTGGTGGGTGACTGGTGAGGTAGTGACTGACGACTTTTGGGAGGTGACTAGCAAGGATCAATAACAGAGACGGTCAAACGAATTTTGTTTGGTTGAAGACCAAAAGAGAGAATGTGAGAGGAGATGAAGATGATAAGTTTGTGGATCTGAGATGTGAGGTTGCTAATAGTTGGATGGATAATTTGATTTTTGGGAAAACTTAAAGCGGGACAACTGAAAATGTGAGGGGGAAATTTCATTTTCTTTGGAGGGATTATCTATATAATTAGTAATTCATAAAATTAAATTCTACACTATAATAATTACATTAAAATGTACACTAATGACACATTAAATCTTAGTATTAAAATGGATGTTACAAACTTACAATAATATAAATTTATAGTTGTAGTTTTTTCATAAACATTCAAATTATACAAAGTTCAAATGAGTATAAGTATAGATATCTATATTTGTGTTGATATACTTTACAGAAATTCAAATATGCATCTACTCTTTTCGAACTATCAAACGGGTAAACCGTCAAATACTAACTCTCATTGCATACCGTTTAACGATCAAGGTACGAGAAAAACTGACATGTTAGGTACCACCGATGCTTTGCACGGGTACTATGCTAGTAGAATATAATTTATACGGAGTATATTTTATTAAACCACCTACTTTATCAACTCGTGAACGTACGGCCACACACAAAGGTGTTTTTTTTACGTATGATACGTATTAAGGGCTTGGGATGTACGACCGTTCGGTTTCCCATGTTCAAAAGGACCCCAAAGTGTAATTGGAGTCACGAGTTGGGGTAATGCTCACGAGTCGACTCAGTTGGTTTGTGTCATTACCCGAGAGGATAATCAACTTGTATGTGGAGTTCCCAGGGCGGACATGGGATATACTGCTTGGGATTAGCTTGGACCATTTCGAGGAAATGGTCTAGTATTTATATGGAGTCCTTTAGGGTTGTGAGAACCCATAAAGGCAATCTGATGGTCCACGTGGTGTGTAAAGTAAAGTGTGTTGATTAGCTATATGCCTAGATGCGACTTTCTTATTATTATCTTGAATGGAAGTGGTGAGTATATTATTATGGGTTGACGCTTGCTATAGGTGCCACGAGTTATTATATATGGCAAGAATGTAATAGTTATTTCTTTAAAAAGGAATTTGTGCTCGATGGATAAGTTGATTGATGTCATTATCCCGATTACACGTCTTAAATTGTCAACACTCAAAATGAGAGCCATTGGTGAATACTAAAGATGTTATGAACGTGTGGAACTTGAATTCTGCTCGAGTTCCCACATCACAAGGAATAAACCGAGGTTAGGTGCGTGAAACCCTAAATGTTACACATAAATAGCAATCCGTAAATAGGTTTATATACAAACTTATAGTTACTTACAATGATAAAATACACGTTGGTCTTAAAAACAAGTGTAGTACATTACAATATATAAAACCGTAAATTTTGTCGGTGGTCCGTTGGTGATACTTACAACGGCTTGTTACATAAAAAGGTTATACCTAAACCTACACATACACTTGTGATACTTATATAAATAGTTGCGCTAATAAACACACACATAATATGAAAATAAAAACACATATAAAGACATACTAAGTAATGTGGTAATGTGTAAGTATACATAAACATAAAGACGGTAATTTTTGTGGGAAGTCTGTGGGTATTTACACACAAATTTTCCACAGATTAATGAAATCGGTGGGTAATCTGTGGGAAATTACCGATGACTTTCCCACAAACATGATCGTTTTCTTTTACTTTTTTACTTTAGTTACACGTTCACGCACATAGACGTCCATATTCCTACATACAAAACATATATATACACAATGAAGGTCATAAACAAACATACGGAACATATACGTGTAGGTATCCACAAATATACAAGGATTTGTTATACAAAAAGGTTATACCTTAACCTATACATAAACTTGTGATACTCACATAAATAGTTACATTAATGAAAAACACGTATAATATGAAACTAAAAACACATATGAAGACATACTAAGTGTTGTGAGAATGTTTAAACATACACAAAACATAAAAACGATATTTTTGTGAGAAATCCGTGGGTATTTACACACATATTTCCCACAGATTTATCACATTGGTGGATAATCTGTGAGAAATTACTGACGACTTTTCTAGAGACATAATTGTTTTCTTTAAAATTTTTGATATAGTTACACGTTCACACATATACACGTCCGTATACCTACATAAAAACATCTAAAGATACAATAAAAGTCATAAAAGGACATACAAAACATATACGTATAGATATTCATGACAAAAAAAAATATTTTGTGGCAAATACGTGGCTAGTTTCTCATGAATTTCCCACAGGCCAATTACATAGTTATTTTATCATATAAGACCGTGTGAAATCCGTGAGTAATGTAGCTAAAATTTGCCACAGACTTTGGTTGTGGCTATTATGTGTGATATTTGCTACAAGTTTCCCACTGAATTTTAATCAACACAAATAGTGTGAATTTTGTAGCAAATCTGTGAGAAACTTGTGACGGATTTCTCACAAAAATTTGGTCAACAATTTAGTGTCTAAATAGTGGGAAATCCGTGGAAAAATTACTACATATTTCCCACGGAAATTTAGTCAACAATTTGGCGTGTAATTTGTCAGTATTCCGTGAGAAATTTCCCACATATTAGTTTCCGTGTGTAAAGTTTCGTGGGTAAAACCAGTTTGTGTAGTAGTGCATGATGGGTTGGCAGGGTTGCAATTGTTGTTTTTCTCAAGCATGGTTTCATAGGATGCGTTATGGAGAGAGCATTGTGGCTTATACTATAATACATATATGATTATATGAAACTCTTTTATAATGTGGCAACTTGAATAGTTTATTGCGAAGATATCTTCTAACCTGTTTTCAAGCGAGTTTGTGTTCTTTAAAGTTATTATTTTAGCTGTCTTATTTTTTAGATAAAGGCTTGATCTTTGTCCATAAAATTACGGTATGACCTTCTCCTATTAGGCAAAAACCACGCATCAATCTTTTTCTTTTAGATAAGGTGATAAAAGAACCAAGCTCAAACGGATGCAAATAATTGATTATCTTTATATAAACTTTTACGCTGAACTATAATTAATGCAACCATTCATGATAGGTATTCAATTCATTGTCTTATTTTAAAAGTTAAAGTCGAGATATCCAAAAAAAATAATGTAAACAAAAAGAATTTTGTTTATAATTATATTTAATAAAATTATAAAATATATAAAAATCCGTAGTATATGATATCTACACTAAAAAAACTTACGTTTAAAACCTGTACGTGCGCGGGTATTATATAACTCTAGTAATAAATAATAATATTATAAAAGATATATAAAAAAGATCCCTTGGGCCAATACCTGTGAAAAAATCGAACTAATGTGTATGGGTTGGGCTTGAAAAACTAGCATGCACATGTATATATACTTTTGGAAACCTTTTACAGCATGGTGTTAATCGATTGATAGAGATGGTTATGAATGATGTTGTCGAGGAGATACTCTCAAAATTGCCTGTGAAAGATCTTCTTCGATGCAAAAGCATTTGTAAGTCATGGTATTCTTTGATATCAAGTCCTTCTTTTGTTAAAACTTATCGTAAATCAATGAGCAACAAAGAGGAGTACGATACAAGAAGGATCGCTATGTTTACAGGTAAAAAATGTGTACATTGGGAGTGGAGTTCCTACTTGAGGTGGAGTATGCAAGGTTCTTCCAATGGCCTTGTATGCATGTACTCAAGATACGAAAATCGAATTATTGTAACCAATCCTTGGACTAGAGAGTTTAGAGAACTTGCACATCCACTACACCTTCCTGTAAATTTCGGGCATGTGCGATGTTTTGGCTTTGGTTATGATTCATCCACAGATGATTACAAAGTTTTTACGGCAAGATGCACTGGTAAAGATGGGGCACTTGTTCATATACTCTCTTTGAAATCAAATATTTGGAAATTTTTTGGGCAAATCAATTATGGGTTTAATGATGCACGGTTTGATGAATATGTTACTGGGCTAGCCGCGCCTGGTATCTTATTCAATGGGGCACTTTACTGGTTTTGGTTAGATGTTAATTTTACCGGGAACATAAAGGTATTAATTGTGTCTTTCGATTTAGCTAAAGAGGAATTTAGAGAAATTCCCCAACCTGATGACACCAGATATGTTTGGAATTATGATTACTCACTGGGGATTACCGAAGGCAGTCTATGCATATTTATCAAAAATAGATACCCCCCCTGCAGCATTTGGGTTATGAAAAACTACAATGGCAAACCGTCTTGGGAACTGTTGCCAATCACAAATTATCGTGAGATGAAGGATCATGCTATACACTATATGCGTAAGGATACTAATCAGTATAGGAGAACGCCGCCACCAACTTACTTTTGTGATGATAATATACGGTTCTCTACGAGTGAGAAATATATTTCTTCTCCTATCTTTGTGCAAACCCTTGTATCCCCGTATGTTAAGGTGAGCTCTTCTTATTATGTTCTTGTTTCACCATCCGTCTCAATGATTTATAGTTATATATCCGTATAAATTGTTTTATTATTATTTGTCTTTTTGGTCAATGACTCATGGAAGCGGATTGTAATTTGTAGGTGGGTTCTAGTTATTTTACGAAATTTTGTTTCTGATCAGTCACTCAATATGCAAATTGCAAAGAGAAATTTGACTGAATATGCCTCACAAGATTGCTCCTCTCTCAAATAAAGCCTTCATAAGTGCTCTCTTTGTATAGCTGCGCCCCCTTTACGAGTGTAAAGGGTGAAAGTTAGGGGTATCTTTGGAACATTCGTTGCACGTTGAAAAAGGGAGTGTGGTTATAAAAAAAGTGCACATATGAAGTCTCTTTTTGAGAGAGGGTACATTATTACGCGTGTGCCGTTAATTTTCCCATTGTAAATCAATCTTAGTTGAGCAAGTTAGTTTCTTATCATTTTCTTATATATGCTTCGCCAAGGTTGTTGAACGAGAGCACCGGGTGCTTATGAGGAGGCGGTTCTTAGTACTTTAATAAAGTTTTCGAACATGTAGATAAATAACTATGTTGATTTGAGTATTACAGGTCAATCCTATACCACTAGTGCCAATAGGAAGTAGAGGAGAAGAAGCAATACACTTAGGAATCAACAACACGAAAACTTTGTTAAAATTTTTTGCTTTCTTTAGCCAACTTGGGACTTAATTGTCCGTTATTCTACACATCGACACATTGTACCCTATGTGGAATTCGTTATTTATTTCTTCTTTTATAAAATCCCGAATTCAATTGCAGGAAAAGAGAGAGACCGGGAAGAAGAGAAAGAGGAGTGGTAACAAACACATACAAGAACGGGTCTAAGGTATAACTTAAGTTTATCGTCAACATATTTTACCCTGTTTAGAATCTTTAATAAATTCGCCTTGTTTAAATTTGGAAACCTCATACGCAGGGAAAAGAGAGATTGTTGAAATTCTTCTGGAAGAAGAAGGGAAGGGTAACAAACACATACGAAAAGGTATTACTGTAATTGTATCGTGTTGATCACTATTTTTGGGTAATACTTGATAATTTTTATGGATGAATGTTATGTTTTGTAAACTTTCTATGTCCAACTCATCAGTCATTTCAAACTGATTTGTTGATCATCTGATGACTAAATTCCTTGTGTTTCGGTCTTTATATATACTTCTAGAAATGTTTCTGTAATGTTAATTTAATACTTTTTTCAATTTTGGACAGTGTGAGTGAGTCTTTTAACCCCTGAGATTGAGTTGCACATGCAGTTTTAAATGATGATGATGATTGAAACCGGTTCTGAACAATATCATGAAATCACCGCTGTCATTATAGTATCCATTCCCACCTCTGCCAACCATGTCCTCCACCACGACTAAGGCCAGCACTCAAGTATTTTCCTTCGCCCGCCCCACCAATGCGGTGGCAGAAAAATAGTAGCAAAGCGCTATTTTGTTTGTAAAGAAGGTAGCAATTTCAGCCTAGTTTCTTTTAAATGGGTCGATTCAGGTTATCTCTTTCCTATAACAGATGAAACGTTTAATAGAATATCAAAGGGTTCGAACAAGTCCAAATACGCCCAAAATGTATATTTTGCATTAAAAACCACCTAAATCATTATACTAAAAAAATTAGACTATCATTAACATAGTTTTATACTCATGCTAGCTTAAAGACCCGGGGATTCACGGAGTTTTTAAAGAAATATGAAACAGAGATAATAAGAAAACATCGAACGTAGACATGTTCCATTAATATATGAAGGAAACAATGAGATAATACGTTAATTATTCGATAATCAATTGAGTTTGTAGCAATTAAAATAATAAACGTCCACGTGTTGTCGTCTCCAAATTTGATTGTCTTAAATAGCAAATGACGTATGCGAGCACCAATTAATTTAATAGCAAATGTCCATTTAAGACTATATCACATTTTCTTCTAATACCGGCATCAAGTGTTTTCCATAAGGTCTTCTCGGTACCTCCATACCAGTTAAACAAAATACATGCCCCATGTTCGTGTCTCAATGGAGTTCATTATGGTGTCATAAACACCCTTGTCTTCCGTGGTTACAGAGATGTACAACCATTCATATTCAGATTGTAACTCTTAAGTAGTGTTGTATCATTCTCTTTACGGATTTCTTTTAGAACAATGCTCTTTCCGGCACCCACGCCAACACCCTTGAAGAGGAGCATCGGGCTTCTATCACAATGAGCCATGGCCTCCGTTACCTCTGTAAAGGCGTCTATAGTATCACCTTTTTTGGTGTGTTAGTTCCGATCACTTCCAGTTTCTCGGCCATTGTTGAGAACGTCGTTGTAACTTTCAAGTTTGAATCTTTTCTTTCTATATGCAATATATTGGTGGTTATTGAATTAAGGATATATATTATTGTAGATATAAAACATACCAATCGTGCTCAAACATTATGGGTTTGTAATAATGTAATAGTATATGACCCGTGTATCTATATCCTTGAAGAAGGGGTTGCTTCAATCTATATCTATCTATCTATCTATCTATATCTATGCTACTAACTAATAAATAAGAGTTTTTATACCTCTCTCTTCATCAATTTTTTCCTAAAATACTAAGCCTTCACGTTACGACAGGTGTACAACCAATTTTGAATAAGCACATTTGGATTTTTGACATACTTGGCTGGCATCTTTTATTAGCACAATTTACTATTTAATATGCAAGAAACTTAAGCATTTATGTGTTTTATAATATAGGCAATAACGTGTGTTATAATTTAGGCATTACGTGTATTTGAACGAAATTTAAATCTTTGCCAAATTATTTTATGAAGTGCTTGAATGAAATCAATTATGAATTGCGGACAAGAAACATATGTGATGTTAATGCAAGATATATATTGGCAGCAAATATGTTACTGGGTTGAATAGGTGTAACTATGGCACCGTCACTAATTCCTTCAATTATTTGTCAACTGTTTGTGGTTTTGACAGTTGTTTACCATAGGTGTTTCTTATTGATCGTGAATAGCTTTTAGCGAAATGTTCAATTAATTGAATTTGGTTTCGAGTAATATAAATGCTTTTTCTTCATGTGTTATGAATCTTAACTTTTAAACATTATATAGCTTGGTGAAATTTATTAGTAGCATACGTATATGCAGTGATCCACGAAACACTTTTGTAAAAATAACAAATACAGAGTGAGACTAAGGATCAAATGAGAAGAATTCTTAAAATAAGAAGGATGAGAAATAACTATAACTACACATTAGAGATGCATTAATTTGAATTAGATGCATTCTTAATCTTTTAGATGCATTATAATATATTGTATAACTAAAAATTAGATGCATATACATTTATTAAATGCGTTTTCTCAAGTTAGACGAATCCTATGTATCTTTCATCCTCTGCGGGTCAAATTTGTTGCTAGTACTACTTTGCATCGTTTTCACTTCAAAATAACTTTCGTAACTAATTATGATGCATCTAAATGAATAAAGATGCATCTAATTCAAGTCGATGCATATCAAATATAAGGTTATAGTTATTTCTCATTTTTTTCATTTTAAGTTTTCTTCTCACTGGATCCTTACCCTACAGAGTGAAACCAAATAACCAATTCATTTTGTAAGGCAACTGGTCACGTATTATAGTTTCGTACTACTTCGTCGGTTTAACTTCTTTGTAATATAATATGTTAGACTATTAATTTTTAAGAAGATTATAAAAGCTTTGTGTTTATTCTTCTCATGACTTTTGGGACTTGGTTTCAAATATTTAATTTTTATCCTTGAAAAAGTAACAAGCTGAGTTTTAGTGACAAGTTTCCTCATACTCCTAAAACTTAAATTATATAGAATGTTCTAATCTAATACATAATGGAACCTTTCAACAGGTTTTGATCTCTTCAAAAGATGGTTCATCGTCCCATTCACTTCTTGCTTTAGTGGCAGGGCCGTCTCATGGATTTATGAAATTTTTGAGAGCTCAGGACGATATTGAATAATGACGTATTTTGTTAAGGAATGTTATATATAAATTTTCATCATTTATAAACGTTATAATATATTACTCATTTAAGATATTTTTCATCTATATTTTTTTCTTCCTGAAAAATATGTTTACACATGCATATAATTATTAATGAGACAAAATTTAGGGCCTTTAAAAATTTTGAAGTCCTTAGCAGTAGCTCACCTTGCACATTCTCAAAGACGGCCATGTTTAGTGGTTAGTATCACATGCATCTTCATCCCTATTATACTAAGGGTACTGGCAATGGGGATCGGCATGCCTTAGGCATGAAGCATGCCGATCGGTGTATGCAATGCCTCCAACTCGGCATAGATCGGCATCACAAGAGTGGGTGTAGAATCGGTATACTTTACCGATTAGGCATGAGCAAATGTATACGTTGGGCATTTAATATTTGTAACCGTTGCATGCTAAAAAAATAGATGAAGTATGGGTTAGGCATGGTTGTCACTAAAAATCTATTATTAGGTATGAGATTGGTATGAGATGAGATGGAAGAATATTATTGGTGGGTGATTAGGCATGAAAAAATTGCTTAAGCATGGTTGCCACCACCCTAACATATGCGTATTTGGTCTCCAGTGTAGTGAAGAATGACAGGTGGAATTCCTCAGTTCGTCACCACACGATTTGGTCATTCGAATTTTTAGTTCCTCTAGGTTTGTTTATTCATGGTTTTCAAAGTGATTATATGTTTCTAGGTTACATGTCGAGTTTTTAGATAGATGGTTATTTATAGGTATGTTCTATTTTAATTAATGTTCAAAGTTCTTAGATGGTTTAATCCTTTGAAATCCTAACAAATTGTATATCTTCTTTAAATCATCCACTAAAGCAATTTAAAGGTATGTGTCTCTTTCAAAATTTATTTGAAAATAATCAATATTTATGCATGCAAATGACATGTTTGATAAAAATGGCTAAATGCTTACTTATGGCTTTTATTTTATTTTTTATTTTTATCATCTAACTCCTGTAAAATAAAAGTGACTATTTAGATATATATGTTGTATGTTTGTAGATAATGAATGGCTGTTTATTTTATATGTTGAATAAAACGTCTCAATTAGAGAACATTATTGTTATAACCTAAAAACAACTTACATAGAATTAGAGATTAAAAAGTGAGAGAGTAAATATGTAAAAAAAAAAAAAAGGCAAAACTAATAGACTTAATTAGGAGACCTTCACTCCCATAACTTTTTTATGAGGTCATCAATTAATATTGAGATCTAAACAAACACTCAATCAATGACTTAATTAATTAATTTATTTATAAATTAAGATTTTTTAAGTCATTATCAAACACACTGCTTTAGTTCCTTTTATTCTTGATGATATCTGCCATCACACAAACGCATGTCTTGATACCACCACAAACATGAAATGTAAAAAGGACTTCTAAGGATTTGAGTACAATGTGTAACCAATTGACTAATTAGAACATTTTTTATATTGTGCACGAAGTTGCCAAATAGATGGCCCCATATCGGTAAGGGTTGTAAGATTCATGATCGGTAAGGGTTGTAAATTTTTATACTTGGGGTTGTGCAACACACTTTGCAAGACTCATGATCGGTAAGGGTTGTAAATTTATTTTTAGCAAAGTCCATTTCTTTTTTGTTGATACATCATTATTTCACGAGAGGAACTTGGTTATATCTTTTCAACATTAATGTTGCGCGTGTGTGCATAAATAATTTTGATTATAGACGCATAAAGATTGATACTATTCAATGTTTGCTCGAGTATTGCCCTCATCTATTTATTTATGAACACTAAAAGCCATCCATAAAACTCGTGTATGAGACTTATGCTATACATTTTTGTTTGGCGAGTTATGTTACTAATCTTCTTATAAAACTTTTAATCAACATAAAATATATCCACTTTTATTTCAACCTCTTGTGACCTATGAGAGGGTGCCTTTGAGAAACACGGATTTTAGTGTTAATGTTCCTTCATCTAAACTGACATTTTCTTGCTTCAATTCATGACTTATATCAAGCATTTATAAGAATAAAAAAGATATGAAAGTAAGGATTTCGATTCTTCTGCATTTTTAAAGAACTCCATTATATTGATTAGGGAAAATGGGTGAGTTGTGTAATGACTTATAATGGGGGTTTTTTCTATGAACGTGTTGAAACTGCTAGGGTCGATCATGAATCCATTAGCATTTCTTCGTTCCATTTCCTTATATGTCGTTAATGGACCAGTAAATTATTAAAAAATTATGATATTGCGATAATAATCCATAACATTGAAACCAATTAGGATGCTGAAGGCATTCTGAATACACTTATAAACTTGAGGAACATTTTCATTCAATCAGTGTGATCTGTTTTCTTAAGATAAAAGTTTAATTTGACCGGTCACATGTTCATTTTTTTTTGTTGTTTAAACTTTAAAACTCCAACTTGATAATAAATTTGTATTAAAAATGTTTAATATCAAAACAAAATAAAACATATGATATTGGCACCAATCATGTGAAACACGAATAGCTTTTTTAACAAATACATAAAACTCAATCAACTCTTAATTATACATTGTACTATGAATAGTCATCCCATACTTTTATAGTTTCATTTAGGGACACTCATCATATATATATTACAAAGTTGTTGACGAGAAAGTTTCTAAATTTTTACTTAACGCTTTGTATATATTAATTATTAGTTTGTTACTTTGTGCATTTTTTGACTTTCCTTTCTGACAAATTGATGCATGATACTGTTGAACATCCTCTGTGTGTCCTTGCAATTGAGGCGACTCGGTTGAAGAGCCAAAAGCTATCTCATTCACTAGAACGGGAAGCAAATTGGATGGGGAACCTTTAAACTATCATGCGTGCATGTTTTTGTTTCACATGGTACAATTTACAATTCTACTAAACACATATATTTCATTTGTACAAACTTTCTATTCCTAAATTCATATACTCATGCGTTTCTTTTGAAAGCTAATTCTTTAATATACAATTTATCTACTTTTTGTCTTCTCTTCAAAATACCCGTGAATTTCACGGGTCTTTTAGCTAGTGGTGCTAATAAAATTGTGTTTATTCCAACCAAAATAATGTGGTGTCTTTAAACACCTTTACCTTCTCAGCCACAACAACAATTCGATTTAAGCCAAAATCAGTTTATATGCTAAAAACATTAACCTGTTGTGTTTTAAACTACTTTATTATACTTACATAATACATACTACATTATTCAGCCCGCACCTCTTCTTCACCTGCATCACTTTAACCCATCAACTCACTTTACGTATGCAGCAAGCCTAAAACAATTCAACGCCTAATGTTAGCTATGACATAGTGTTCTCTTACATTTATCATGTACTATCATAAATGTGTATATAGCAAACAAACAAATTATAAGTTTAGAGTTCACTTAAAATAAAATAGGAAGCAATTTGAATCGTCACCCAACCTGACCGACTCCATTTTGGAGCCTCTTGAAGCATTGTACTTTACAATGATTTTTGACTAACCATATACACTTGCAAATTGAATACATTGGTTGAAGAAGCCACTATAATACAAACTCGATTGATTGATTTAATGTTGTTTATTAGCTAATGTTATACGACTCCTTTGTAAATAAAGGCATACGTATATTAAAATTCACATTTATGTGAACAGAATGTCTACAAAAGTTACAGATATATTAACTGATAGTCTTATAAGCCTGCTGAGTAGCTTGTACTAATCTTTCATTTGGTAAGTGCTAGATATTTTTGTTTGAAATATTAGAAGATAGCTTAAAGACCCGTAGATTCACGGGGTTTTTAAAGAAATATGAAAATGAGATAATAAGAAAACAACGAATGTAAACATGTTTCATTAATATATGAAAGAAATAATGAGATATTATATGTATTATTCGATAATCATTTGAGTTTGTTACAATTAAAATAATAAACGTCCATGTGTTGTCGTCTCTAAATTTAATGGTCTTGAATATAATCACATACAGTAATAAATTGTGATAATCATATAATGATAAGAGAATAAATGTGATTATTGATATGTGAGCGCTAATCAATCTAATAGCCAATATCTATTCTGTAAACACCTAATAGTTAGAAAAGGTAAGAAAAAGTAGGACGTGATTCATAATATATTAAAATTTAAATATGGTAAAATAAACATGTGATATGTATATTGTCATCACCTCTTGAACCTTGATCATAGACCTTGAAGTTTTTCTTTGTAGACGACATTTGTAGTAGTTTTAGAGATATTGTCATCCTCATCCCAAACAAGCAGTCTTCAAACCTCTTTTGCTTATAACTCTTGAAACAACAACGTATAGTTGTCCATGTGTGAAATCAGGACGTGACAGGTACACGACAATAACGTGATTATTGTTCCATCAAAGTTTCATCAGTGGTTACACGACAATAATATCATGGAGTAACAATATTGACTCATTTTCTCTAACATAATTTTACTAGATACTATATATTAGCCTATGGTGGCCACAATAAACATGTCATGATGTTAAAAAGTTCTAAATATGTCCACTTTCAAGTAAAAAGGTTAAGTAAGCAATGCACTTTGTAATACTAATAACTGGTATACAATGCCTTTAAGATATACATGCATTGATGAACAATAACATTGTTATGGAACATGAAATAACAAATGTAAACAAATCAAAGATGTAAACACACTTTCAAGTAAAAGGGTCCTTATGATTCTAATTTGTTTGGGTTGTGTATGAGACTTCTATGAATTAAAATCAATGGGGCTTTATATAATTTCTTACCAAAAATAAATAAATTGTGTCATAGTTTCTCATGTGCCAGCCTGTATTTTACAAATAATAAAAGTAAGGCCCAACGTTTTCAATCGGTATTCTTTGCAAGTTTATTAGTTCATAAATTAAAAATGTGGCTAACTAATAATTATCCAAGCGAAAAAGTCTTTGGACGAATGCTGGTATTACCTATATCAATCACAAACATCACAAACACTTCAACAAATTGTCTTAAAAAACAAACCAAACCAACCATACAACGTGATTGTGAAAAACCAATCACAAAGACCGAACAAAATTGTCTTAAAAATCATTCCAATTAAAACTTAAACCTTAAACTTGATGCTGAATCCTAAACACACAGTTGCATTTACTTTTAGGCTTCTTTTTCGACCTTGACTTCAACAGCCTTCTTTTTACCGGTTGAAGACTCGCGGCCAATTTCCTCCTTAGCAGGACGCTTATTCTTCTTCTCCTTATCACTAGAACTCTTATTCATCTTCTCCTTATCACCAGGTGTTGTAGCATTGCTTTTATGAGCATTGACGGGTTTTGTGTATATATTGTTCAAGATTAACTATTCGAACGAAAACAGTAGGACACAATGAGTAAACATTAAACTCACTTTTGTTGTTCAGACTCTTAATCACTTGAGCACTTCTCAAAACTTTCTGTCTAACGTTGTACCTGGAAATGAACATGGAACAAAATGGTTAACATAAGTTTATGAATTTTTATAGAAAGAGCATAACATAAACTTGGGCAAAATGAAAGTATTCACCTGATGAATTTTGTTTTTTGAAATCGATGGCTTATGTCGTAGAGATACGCATAGATGAAGATCAATCAAGTCACATAAAATACTCTTACATATCACATCATGTATCTATTTATTCACACTATTAGAATCTATGCGTTGTTTGGATATGCATAACATCTGATACAATTCTTTTCACGAATATCTAATAGATTCTATTACTTCATTTAATTAGCTTCTACAAGGTCATAATAGCTTGTACCCACAAATTTGTAATCAAACATATTGATAGCACAATCATTTTTGTTTCCATGGCTTATTTCCAATTTATCCACATGTTACTAACCTCTTGCAGCTCCCTAATATACCATTTAACAATTTGCAACACTTCTGGCCTTGTTGTGAGCTCCTTCTTGTTGTTGTTGCTCTTGCCTTGTTGCGAGCTCCTTCTATCTATAGTAGATTATATAAGAGTTGTTGGTGGTAATTCGCCCAGGACAGGGTTAAGATAATCAATGGCAAATCAAATACCAATACAGGTTACTGGATATCACTTGGAATCGTGTTATCACTTTCTAAAGTAAACTATTCGACCCTAATTCCTGGGTATCACGAATATCTACGTGAGATAAGACCAAATGTGCGTTAGTGATTTAGGCACAAATCAATAACCTTGCGCTTCCAAGGGTTTATGTTTTCTGTCTCTCCTCTCATGCATAATCAGATTTCCTATTTATAGGAAATTAATATTAGCTAGTCAAATGGAATTATGAGGATTAATTGGCCAGTTAATTGCCTCATAATTATCCCCATTATAGCGGATAGTGGTTACATGACTAATTAAACGTGGTCATTAAGCAGTTATAACTGCCACTTGAATAAGTCAATGCCTGTTACAAGTTGATTTAGCACTAGCAATAGTTACACAGCACTAGCATAGTTACACTGCCTAACCGTACTAACTTAGCACTAGCAATAGAAACACTGCATAGCCGCACTAACTTAGCATTGGCAGTAGTTACACTACATAGCCGCACTAACTTAGCAATAGCAGTAGTTACATTGCCTAGCCGCACTAACTTAGCACTAGCAGTACTAACTTCTGAATCTCACCACTATAGAGTCAGGGTGTTCAGGGACCTTATAGGTGTACACTCCGTACCTCCTGATCCATTACTAGGTGTGAACCAATCCCACAAGTGCACTAAATTTTCCTTTGCATGAAAATTAAACATCAAACAAAACATGTGAATAAATGAAAATATCCTGAGGATTGAATTTCCATCTTAGTACATTACACGTTCAAATATTCGAGAATCAGGGTGTTCTAAGAATTGAACCCTTCAACCCATTTGAATACCTGAAGATAAAATACACATAAGTTTTCAAACACTTAAAAGCTCCTGACACTATACAAGCCATGTGTCCATATCCAAATTCATAAATTTTGTAAGAGCCAAAAGTCTAAAGCTCCCTGAAGCGGCCAAAATTCAACATTCACATAGGTAGTTCCTATTTTATTCATGCTCCTGCCAAGCACTTTTTCAAAGAAATCAACCATTAAGAAGTAAATACTTCATCCTCCTTTTCAGCAAGTTCTGAGCACAACCTTGGGATATAAAATAAAACATGTACTCGAGTCCACTGAATGTTCAGCTTTCCACATTGAACTCAGCTCCCAAGTTTCCTCATGAGGGAGTTGGGTATCTTAGCATTCAGTGACTAAGTTGGACTTAAACTCATCCCTTTAGCAGACTTTATAACCAAGTCTCTAGCCAAACCCTTCGTCAAGTGATCAGCTAAATTTTGTTGAGATATAACAAACTCTATAGATACCACCCCATTCATGATAAGCTCACGAATCATGCTATGTCTGACACCTAAGTGTCTAGAATTCCCATTGTACATCTGGCTATAAGCCTTTGCCAATGTAGCTGCACTATCACAATGGATAGAAATAGGTGCTATAGGTTAGGCCACAAATTCATATTCCATTGTTGAACTGGTGATGCAAGTTTGCTTTTTGGATGCCCAAGAAATTGCACCTCCACCAAGTAGGAATACCCAGCCACTGGTAGACGAATTGTCTTCAGTGTTACTGATCCAACTTGCATCAGTGTATCCTTCTAACACTGAAGGATAACCAGTATATGAGAGACTATAACCCATAGTTCTCTTCAGATACTTCTGTACCCTCTGAACTGCTTGCCAGTATACCTGCTCAGTTTACCCACTGCAAAAGCAATATCAGGTCTTGTACAAGTCATGGCATACATCAAAGTAATTGAATTTCCTCAACACCTTCTCAATATAATGAGACTGAGAGATAGAAATTCTTTTACTTTCCTGTTTAATCCTTATACCAAGAATAACATCAGACTCCCTGTAACACCCCAACCCGACAAGTGTCCGAATGTCACATTATGGAGTCATATCAGAACATACTAAACAAAATGCAAGCAGAAGTCTTTTATTTAAAATCATGAAAAGTAATCAAAACATAAGCCATCAAAGGTTCCAGCACATCACCAATAACTGAAATAACATGGTCCAAATATGCTGAATAAAATAGAGTTCAAAATGCCAAAGGTCCAACAATAGGGTTCACTAGGGTAGGTCTTAAACTCCTACTCTCGAAATCCCATATCCCTGCTCCCAGCTAAATACCTACCGCATGGAAAAGAAAACGCGGCTGAGCTAACGCTCAGTGAACAGATATAAACAAATATATATAACGATAATCAAAATCCGAATCAAATCCGTGAAGCTGAAATAAATATCATAACGAATGGTAAATCCCAACTGAAGAATAAGCAAGGTAATCTGAAGAATAATCAAAGTAATCAAGTGAACCGAATATAAGAAAGAGAAAACATGGTAGTTAAACGAATCACATGCGAATACTGAGTAAACAAATAGTCAACCGAATAGCTAAACAAATAAGGCATATCAACGAATAAATCAGAATATCAGATAATCGTATAATAACCAGAATCAGAATGTTGCCCCGAGCACCTATACTAAAGGAGATACTCACATAGCCAAATCTACAAATCATATATCATAACCAATATCATATCAAATCCGTCAAATCATATCAAGTGTACATGGGTAGCTAGCCCAAATGTACCAAACTGTGAGGGGGGTGTATTGCACACACGCACCACATCACCAAAACTGAACTGAGTACCTAGGATGCATCCATACGCTCCCTGCAAAACAAATCAAATATACATATATCAGTACGAGACTGTACATACATATTCATAATGGCCAAGTGCACACATATCATAATCATATCATAAGGGAACGCCAGGGACTAATCACACCGCCCCAGATAGTGTCATGCCATTGGTGCATCAATGACATGGCCATGGTACGTCCATGGCTAGTTAGCTCGGGTGTAACTGATAAGGTTTTAAAAGGTACCATTTTGAGGGGTCGTTTAAGTCCTTATTTGATCACTTTTGTATCCGTTATTGCTTAATATCGTTCCTTTTCACTTTTTAGGTCTCTTGAAGGCAAAATGCTGGAATGGCACTTATTTGGACAAAAAGGCGCGGATATATGAAGAAAATTGCCAAAGTCAGAATCGAGACACTCAAAGCTGCTGAAAACAGAAGGCGACGGCATCAGGTGTTAATTGCGACGCCGTCGGAGGATTTTTGTGACGATACAGTAGCCAAAAACCCTATTTTCAAGTGACGACGTCGGGCTTTAAAAGAGTAGGCCGTCGCAACTTAGACGGCCTAGATTTGATCCAGACGGCGTCAGAGACTGAAGGGGACGGCGTCACAAGCATAAGGTGACGCCGTCACAAGCTGATCAAGTCACAATATGCGTGCGAAGTAGCTGATACTGTTTTGGCCATAACTTTTGCATACGAACTCGGATTTAGGTGATTCAAAAGCCCACGCGACCAGAACGAGAAAATCTACAGTCTGGTGAAAAAAAGTCATCGCGACGCCATCACTCTTTAGGTGTGACGCCGTCGCTCTTTGCCGATAGAAAATCTGCCTATAAATATAACATTATAACTTCACTTTTTGTAAGCCCTAAACCCTAAGTCCGATTCCAGGGTTTAGGTAGGTATTTTTCCAGCAACTTAAAGGGTTTCAAATACGCCATAAACATCGTGTAACGATTTGTTTGTTAATCCAATCATATGGTATGTCTTCAATTATCACAATTGTTGCTTGCTCTTCATTACTTATTCTTGGCTAATTCACCTTGTGTTTGCTTATGATTGTATGAAACTTGTATTTAATTAATTAGATCTTATTGATTTCTTAGTGATGCTTGCGTCTATCTTCATCATTAGGGTTGTGACAATTTCAATGAGTCTAATTGGTTTAGTTTATAATTCTTGCACCCTACTGTCTCTTGTTTGATTGGTTGTCTCTTATCTTAATTGTAATTAGCTTAGGAGTGCGACTAGGCTATCGTTGTGTTTAATACTTGCTAAATCTTTGATAGTTTATGAATGACTTGGTGGATTTCGTTTACTAAACCAAAGATAACCTTAAAGTTAGTTTATGAATGACTTAGTGGATTTTGTTTACTACACTTAAAGGTGACTTTAAAGAGTTAGGGAATGCACACCTTACGACCTTAGAAAACACAACGCGTTAAGAATAAGGACGTGACAATTCAACCATCAATAGGATGTGACAATTCAGTAGGTAGAATTGGATAGCTAGCAAGGCCTAATTTAGTTAGTACCTTTTGGGATAGTTGACTAGCAACTAATTCCACCCTCCCCTCCAAAACCGAGATTCATAAAATATAAAAATACAAAAATAATCATCCCTCATCTTTAGACTTAAATCGACATATACTTCAGCCTAACGACACTATTCCCCTAGAGAACGATATCAATACCCGTGGCTTACCCTAATTACTACACTACAACGATTAGGTTCACTGCCTAGGGTGTTATAAAACTTGCTCGAAGAAAAGGAAGTTTCCTTGACCCCGAACGACGCGTGTAGCGTTATCAGTAACACCCCGCCTTATCAGACCACAATATTGTCCGCTTTGCCCGCAGGCTCACGGCTTTTTTTTTGTGGCCTCATTTGAAGACTATATTGTCCGCTTTGCCCGCAGGCTCACGGATTTGTTTTTGTGGCCTCATTTGAAGACTTCCCGGTAGGTCACCCAAGCCAGTACTACTCTCACATGAGCACGCTTAACTGCCAGTTCCAAAGAACTCCACCCGCAGTAGACCACAAAACACGTTGTGTCATTGTAAGGCGAATGTTATCTTATAAGCCCAACATCTCTCCAGGGCACAGCCGATGAGGGATTTGCCTAGGGTGTTACAATCACCCCCCTTAGGGATTCATCGTCCTCGATGAGGTTTGCCCCACCATCCCGAACGGCTCAGGAGTGGCTCTGATACCACTTGTAACACCCCGCCTTATCAGACCACAATATTGTCCGCTTTGCCCGCAGGCTCACGACTTTGTTTTTGTGGCCTCATTTGAAGACTTCCCGGTAGGTCACCCAAGCCATTACTACTCTCACATGAGCACACTTAACTGCCAGTTCCTAAGAACTCCACCCGCAGTAGACCACAAAACGCGTTGTGTCATTGTAAGGCGAATGTTATCTTATGAGCCCAACATCTCTCCAGGCCACAGCCGATGTGGGATTTTCCTAGGGTGGGGGGGGTGATTGTAATACCCTAGGCAAATCCTACATCGGCCGTGGCCTGGAGAGATGTTGGGCTCATAAGATAACATTCGCCTTACAATGACACAACGCGTTTTGTGGTCTACTGCGGGTGGAGTTCTTAGGAACTGGCAGTTAAGCGTGCTCATGTGAGAGTAGTACTGGCTTGGGTGACCTGCCGGGAAGTCTTCAAATGAGGCCACAAAAACAAAGCCGTGAGCCTGCGGGCAAAGCGGACAATATTGTGGTAAAAAAAGGCGGGGTGTTACATCGGGCAACCAAGCAAAACAGATTATACCATATCAAACCGATCATATAATGGAATCATTCAATAAGGAATCTCAACGGATAATCATATCAACGAATAAATAATCGAATATCAAATTAGAGGGTCATAGCAAACGAATCATATCAAATCAAAGTAAGGAGAATACGAAACGGATATCAAAATAGACAAGAGTCATGAGAGAAAAGAAGTGTCATTACTGAAATGACGGAATATCTGTACCTTATACAAAGCAAGTCAAAATAATCGGAAGCACACAGAAAACTGAAGTTACTCCTTCACACGATCTACATGAATTAATAATTATACATATTATTTTTAATTCCACAGATGTCGAAACAGTCTATTAAATATTCAGTTTACATACTTAACATGTTTTAGTGTTGTATGTTATAAAATAATAACGTACTTTTTAGACGATATTCGAATAGTGTTGTGACCAATGACGGGCGCGGACCACTTTCGGAAATTACATAATGCACACTACACTCTATCATACATGCTCTTTATTATTATTTTATGTGCGTGACTACAAAAAGAAAAAAAAGAAAAGAACAGAAACAAGACATGCATAAAATTTAGTTTCTTAGCAATTCATGATTTCATGCTGCTTTTTATGACCCATGCACCATTTTAACGAAACTTTCATATTCATGTTAACATACCTATTATGACCCATATAGCATGTTATAATCGTATATTCATGTTTAACGGAACCATCTGATAAATCTAATATGCATGCAACCTACGACACCCTCATGCAATACATCACTACACGACACACACATTCACATATAATCACAAGACCATGCCTTTAACCTTCATAATTCGAATATATTTCCAACAGTTATCATGCATGCAACCTTCACATGAGTCGTAACACTAATTCAATACTCCACACCCGATTCATATTATACATACGTCACACAACACAACTCGACCATAGGTCATACACGTATCATAAGCCATCGACTGTGTGCAAAACCCACACAAAGACACCAACCGAAACACACTCGACTCACATCCAAGCATGCACGACTCCATTCGAATAATTATAAACACACACGACACGATGTTAACATACGATCCAAGCATGCCTACTCGATCACATAAGGCTGTTTTAACAGATTTCATACAAAAAGATACATTCAAGACAACCCATAATTTACTCGTTTATAAGGTTCTCATGTCGTGATTAATTTACTAGCGCATAACACTAACGAGACACAACTAACCCATGTTCATATTTTAACAAGCAACACTTTACATCTAGATCTTATCGTGAACATGATTAACTGCTGAATAGCTTGAAGAAAGAAAAAAAATGGTGTGAGAGTACCTTGGCAGCAAGGTCACGAGGCCAAGAGGAAGACAAGACCCACAATTATAAATGTAACGACCCAAGATTACACTATCCGAAACCCGAAATAAACACCAACGATCACCCTCGAATTCGAGTTCCTAGCTGCTACCCTCCTACCTTCGGATTTCTTGAGAAAAAGATGAAGCCTCTACTTTGTGTTTTAAAGTTTTAGGGTTTTAATGAATGTGAGAGATATGTGATAATCGGTTATTTAAGTATGAGAGGGGAGGAGTTGATTTGCCGAAATTATGGGGTGACAAGTTCGTATAAAAATCATTTCCAAAATTGCATGGTCTTATCTTTATTTGAATTGTGTACACTAATTAAAAAAATTCAGGAATTTGACTTTAGGCGTATATATGTGAAATCATTATATGTCTATTTTATGGATACATAAGGTAAGCATTAAAGAAATACATAGGAGTTTAGGGAAAACAAAAATATATTGGTTTGTTGAAGCTATGTTTAGGATATATATACAAATAGTTGTATTTGTTAATTTAATTTTTTTTAAGAACTTAAGTTAAATGTCACGTTAATTCAATTATCACATATCGTAATATCTTAAATACTTAATGATATTCATAATGCTTAGAGAAATTCAAATTATATAGGAATTTTCGAAAACGAATTTTAGGGTTTTACACTCCCTCATGTCCTTCATGGAGAACCTTGATGACAAAAATTCCTTTGTCAGGTCAACATGATTTTGGTCAGTCCCAAAGATCAGCATGTCATCAATATATAGACAAATAATGACTTCTTTACCAGATTTATCAAATTTGCTATACACACATTTGTCAGCTTGGCTAAGAACATAAGCACTTGACAAAACCACTTCATCAAATTTTTTATGCCATTGCTTAGGTTCCTACTTTAGTCCATAAAGAGACTTAATCAGTTTGCACACCTTTTTTTCATTGCCAGGCATGATGAAGCCCTAAAGTTGGTTCATATAAACCTCCTCTTCCAAGTCACCATTCAAGAAAGCTGTTTTCACATCCATTTGATGAATAATCAAATTGTGAATAGATGCCAAAGCAATCAGCAGTCTTATGGCACAAATACGAGCCACATGGGCATAAGCATCAAAATAGTATATCCCTGACTTTTGTTTTAAGTCCTGGATGACTAATCTAGCCTTGAACTTTTCAATAGTTCCATCTACCTACATTTTCTTTTTGAAAATCCATTTGCAACCCAGAGTTTTGCAACAAGGAGGTAGATCAACCAACACCCAAGTGTTGTTGCCCAAGATAGAATCCATCTCATCATTGATTACTTCTTTCAAGAAAGCAACATCCTGGGACTTCATTGCTTCTTCAAATGTCTTGGGATCATCCTCAACAACGAAGCAACAGGAGTATTGGTTAGAGCAAGGCTGTCAAGATCGTGTGTAAAATCGTAAGATCGTACGAGTTTACGTGTTCACTAGCTAAAATAGTGTAGGATCGTGGTAGAATCGCATATGTGGTAGGATCGTAAGTAAGATCATAGGATCGCACGTAAAATCGTAGGATCGTCACGCGATCCGAGTTCACTTTTTTTTTTTTTTTTTTTTTTTTTTAACTTTTTCTATCTTTTAAGTCCATCTCACTTGCGTAGGCTAAAAAAACGCGTGTTTTACTAATGTCTAATAAGTAAACCACTTTTGTTCATTTTCTAAATAGACTACAGTTTATACCTAGTTTTCTATTTTTCAAAATAGATGTCTAAAAGTGTTCAATAATTCAATTTACTTTACTTCATTGTGATTAAACTAATCAAAGGGTATGTTTTTGAATGCCACTAATAAGTGTTTGTTTCTTTGAAATCATGTAGATGGCTCGTATGTTTTGAGACATTTATGACTCATTTTATGTAATATTATTATGCTAAATCGTTAATTTAACGATTGAAACTTGATTTTTTTTGTTTTATTATTACTTTGGTGTTTGAAATTTGAACTTTATCATTTTCAAAAGGATATTATACGAATTTATCTTTGACGTTGAGTAGAAATGTAAAACAATTTGACTCGTTTATCATTTGTTTATAAACTATGACAAATTGATAGGATCGTAGGATCGCGATCCGATCCTACGATCTCGATCTTGCAAAGACAAAAACGATTTTACGTTGGATCGCGATCTTGACAGCCTTGGGTTAGAGACCTCATCCCTTGTTCATTCAATTAAGTATAACTGAAACTCAGGTCCAAATGACTTTGGATTTCTGACCCTCTTGCTCTTTCTGAGCATATGTTCAGATTCAGGTTGTTGAACCACAACCTCATCACGGACCACTGATGGCTCTTCCTCTGATACACCAATGTCATGAGGTCCATTAGGAATCCTCTGACTTGGTCTAGGTACTGATGAGAATCTATTCTCATCAAAGTTTGCATCCCTTGATTCAATTATGGAGTTAATTGAAACAAATTCATTAGGTTCAATAACATAGAACCTAAAAGCCTTGGAATGCTCAGCATATACAACAAAGATGCAATCAATGCCTCTTTTACCCAAAATTTCCAGCTTTGTATCAGGGAATCTTACAACAGCCCTACAACCCCAAACCCTGAGATAGTTCAGGTTGGGTTTTCTTTAAGTCCAGATTTCATAAGGGGTAACTTTGTTCCTTTTTGTTGGGAACCCTATTTAATAAACAGCAAGCTGTTAACATAGCTTCACCCCAGAACCCTTGACTCAGTCCTGAATAGGACAACATGGAATTAACCATCTCCTTTCAGAAATACCATTTTGCTGAGGAGTATAGGGAGCAGTCGTTTCATGGATTATACCAACAGACTGAAAATACAAAGTATCCACGTACTCATCTCCTCTATCAGTCCTTAATATTTTGATCAAGGACCCAAGTTGCAATTCAACTTCAGTTCTAAATACTTTGAATTTATCTAATGCTTCATCCTTAGTATGTAACAGATAGACATAACAGAACCTAGAAGCATCATCAATAAATGTCACAAAGTACTTCTTATTCCCTGTGTATTAGCTCCAAGAGCTTAGATTCATGATTAACACCCTGAAATACGTTATTTTGGTCAACATGCAAGTTTTTCACTTTTCAGTGTCCATGTCAAATGCTGGGATTAACCCAGCCTTAGACATATCTTGCATCCTTTTATAGTGTACATGGCCAAGTCTAGTATTCCATAGGGTAGAGTCATACAGGCCAAAGGTGGTCATAAAGGCTAAATTATCACAATCATTGACAATGTTCAATCTAAACATTTGATTACACAAATATCCAAAACCAATAAATACACCACTTTTAGACAAAACAAATTTATTAGCTCAATAAATTTTTTAAAACCATGATTATTCAAAACACTACTTGAACCCAAGTTCTTCCTTATATCAGGAACATGAATAACATTAAACAAAGTTACAATCTTTCCAGAACTAAACTTAAGATCTACACAATCACGTCCATGCACTAGGGCTATTGACTCATTTCCCATGTGAAGAATAGAGCCATCATTCAGTGACTCATAAGTCTTGAACCAACTTCTATCTTTGGACACATGAACAGTTGCTCCAGAGTCAACCCATCACGCAATATCATCATCCTACACTTAGTTAGTTTCGGATACATATGTAACATAATAAACCTGAAGAGATTTATTAAAAATATTCTGACCTTTCAAAGGAACTGAACCATTCCCTCATCCACTAGTGCCTGATACATTGGTTTTACCACCAATCTTAACACCTTTGCAATCCCTTTTAATGTGAACAGATTTGCCATATTTCCAACAAGTAGGTGTTGCCTTCTTGTTAGGGTCTGCCCTTGTGTTATCCTGATGTTTACGTTTACCCTTGTTGTCATTGTACCTGGTGGAGTTGTTATGTTCCACCATATTGACAACAGATGCACCAGTAGCATTGCTACTCTTTTGCTTGTCATTATCCTGCACCCTGAGAGATTCCTCAATGTGCATATGACTGCCCAACTCAACAAGAGTTAACTCCTCCTTTTTATGTTTCAAGGTATGCTTGAAATCTTTTTAAGAAAGAGGAAGTTTATCAATGATACAAGAAACTGAAATAGCCTCATCCATGTGCATTTTGTGTTGTGTAAACCTTCCAAGTATACCAAGAAGTTTATTGTATTATTCCATAGCTGGTCTTGAATCATTCATTTTGTAACTTGATGCATCCTCAGCCATATATTTGGCATCCAAGGAATCCCATAGTTCTTTGGAAAATTCAAAATTCTGATAAATATCAAAGAGAGAATCTGACATAGCATTGAGGATTAAACCTTTGCAAATGTAATCATCATTCTCCCATTTGCTCCTCTTCATGATCTGTTCCATAGTAGAATCATCCCTATCATCAGGAATAGGTGTCTTCAGAACATAGATCACACTCATGCTTGAAAGAAGAAAGTGCATCTTCTTTTTCCATCTTCTAAAGTCAACCCCTTAAAACTTATCAAGCTTGGCAAAGTTTGAAACCATGTGTTTCATAGCAGCAGCAGTAGCCATTGATTATCACAAAATAGTTTACTTTGATTGTTGGTGGTAATTCGCCCAGGACATGGTTAAGATAATCAATGGCAAATCAAATACCAATACAGGTTACCGGATATCACTTGGAATCGTGTTATCACTTTCCAAAGTAAACTATTTGACCCTAATGATGCCTGGGTATCACAAATATCTACTTGGGATAAGACCGAATGTGTGTTAGTGATTTAGGCACAAATCAATAACCTTGCGCTTCCAAGTGTTTTATGTTTTCTGTCTCTCCTCTCATGGATAATCAGATTTCCTATTTATAGGAAAGGCATAATTTCATGTATATCCTTGTAAATTTCAAAAATTACATATATATCCATTTTACCAGTTTTTGATGCATAAAGTACAATGCTTTTAATGCATCAAAAGGATATATATGTAATTTTTGAATTTTGCAAGGATATATATGTAAATGCCCCTATAGGAAATTACTCTTAGCTAGTCAAATGGAATTATGATGATTAATCGGCCCATTAATCGCCTCATAATTATCCCCATTATAGCTAATGGTGGTTACATGACCAATTAAACGTGGTCATTAAGCAGTTATAACTGCCACTTGAATAGGTCAATGCCTGTTACAAGTTGATTTAGCACTAGCAGTAGTTACACAGCACTAGCAATAGTTACACTGCCTACCCGTACTAACTTAGCACTAGCAGTAGAAACACTGCCTAGCCGCACTAACTTAGCACTAGCAGTAGTTACACTACCTGGTCGCACTAACTTAGCACTAGCAGTAGTTACACTACCTAGTCGCACTAACTTAGCACTAGCAGTAGTTACAATGCCTAGCTGCACTAACTTAGCACTAGCAGTACTAACTTCTGAATCTCACCACTATAGAGTCAGGGTGTTCAGGGACCTTATGGGTGTACACTCCATACCTCCTGACCCATTACCAGGTGTGAACTAATCCCACAAGTGCACTAAATTTTCCAACAAGAGTCGGTTTTGTGAAATAACAACACAATTTAAGTCAGGGTCGCGAATTTCTTTCAATTTAATATAGAAGTTATTCAATGATGACAGAAGTTATTACTTGTTTCAAATCATATTTAAACCGTTGGTTGAGTTAATCCATTGGCTTCATATAATATGTTGCAGTGATAACTACCATTTATTTCAAAAGCACGTAATATATCTAATAAATCACTCACCACCGGAGGTCTTGACAGAGCCTGTCCGTTTGGACTACGCTGAATTCTTTTCTGTCCTTTAGAGGGCGGCCCTGCTAAACATTATTCACTCATATAACATAGACCACTTACAGATCTTTGTAAGCATCACACTTCAACTGAATAACTCCTGTCCTCCACTTTAAAAAACGAAAAAACTCAATTAGCCCAACCATTTCATTCAGGACATATGATGAAGAGTAAAAAACCAAGATGTTCACACCTAAGTTTGTAAGAAAACTTTGACCCATTTCCTTATCAAAGCTTGTTCTTTTACCCGTTGCGCCATATAATAATATAATCCATATTGGTCCATTTATAATTCATGGGTCAAAATTAGTAATATATATATGTGAATCTTAGCTGACTAACATGCGAAAAGTGCTAACATTGCCTATAACACACGCCAGTGACGATAATGATTAGGAAGGCACCAAAAAATATATCATATGTGCCTTTTTAACTATGCCATCACTGGTATGCATCGACCATGTTCATGAAACCCATACAATCAAACATGATGACTTCAAATATAAGTTTGTATGACACTATTGCTAATTAAGTATTGAGGTTTTAGAATACTTCATTTGTAATACTTCATTTGTAACTTGAGGTGTTTGTTTAGTAAAAAGGAATCACTATGGGAATGAAAATGAGAATGGGTTGGGTTTATAAACATATTACCCTTTTAAAAGTAATCAGGATGTTCAAATTTCACTATTATTATACCCTTCAACAATAACATGTTATAACTAAGCAGGTTTAATGTGACTACACAAAACAATTTATCCACTCATATAACTGATAAATGATTGTTTGATTAACTGTAAAATCAAACTTCAAACTTCACTTCATATTACCTCTCTTTCCAACCAGTCACTCTAAGTTTAATCTGTATTCAGATAATTGTGTGCATGTATGTATCAATCAACTATCAAAACATGCTAATTGAAGATAAGCATGACTTAAAGTCTCTATGTCACCTTTCATATCTAACCTTATCTTCCTCTAGTTGCTTAGAATAAATGCGTCACATTTCTCGTGGAGTATCTCCTTCAACTTTGTTATCAACAATCTGAAAAGAAGATATCAACTCATGGTTATAAGAAAAGTTAGACAATAAAATAACATAGATTAAAAACAGTAAAGTGGCTTTCTAAAGAGAACATACATCTCTTTCAAAATTACTCTCAGGTTCAACAATGGCAGAAACTACAGAGGACAGCGAAGACAGGCGTGCAATCTTTTGGGTTCGTTAATGAGTTTTACTGTTATTTTGGTATGGTGAAGGTGAAAGACCTGAAGCAAGACTTGATCCTTGGAACCGACTAATTGGAACTAATGAGTCAGGTTCAGCCTGAGGGTCCGCATCATCTCCTATTTTCGAATGTGATTTGGCTTGAGCTTTGTCACGTTTTATTCTTTCTAATTTTCTTTGATGCAATCGGGCGTATGCTACTACCGGCTGAATAAACTGCCTCACTTTGATAAGATCCGGCTAAGAAGTTGAAAAAGATATGAAGCGAACAACAAAGAGTACCCAAGTGTAAAGTAATCGCTTAAAATGTTTCCGGATCACTATATGTAATTGATATGAACAGGTAGGATCACTATTTGATTTTTCGTATTATGTGAATAAATATTTTTTCATAAAGGCTATAATAATCTAAATTTAACAAATATGCAATGTCTTCAATCACCATATCGTAGAAGCCTGTGTCTTGATCCATTTAGTTCATAGTAACATCATACACCTAAGCATATTTATTCAAATAACATAACAGCACAACGAACACCTTTAATACATAACCATATCAATTGATGCAATCCAGCACACCGAACAACTTTACTACATAATATACATTTTTTTACCTTGATTTATGCAGGGTCGTAATAGCATGAGCTCGTTGTTCACTATCCGATATCGTTGAGCTGATTCAAAGATTTTGATTTCCTGACAAAGACAAAATTAATAAATGCCATAGTATAAATATTCAAGTGAAAATTAATCAACTATAGAAAAAATGTATCCAAAGTAATATTCTGATACTTAAAAATTTAACTTTTATAGAAAAGCAACAATACCATAAAATATTGAGTCACATGAAGAACAATACCTTAGTTTATACATTTCTCAAGTTTCCCAAAGACACTTCACTTTCACCAAATTGACAGTTCATCTCTGGTTCAAGCATATATAGAAATAGTATTAAACTAAACATGAATAACTTATTGATATTGAATGACTAAAATATAAAATATTGAACTGACCAGGGTGCTCATTGCCTGGGGCCGGGTCCTTGGGGGAGGGTCCGGTTGGCATCCTTAGGATGCATGGGACCAGGGTGATCCCACCGATCTTCACCTTTTGGGATAAAATATTGAACTGACCTTTTACTATTTTTAACAATCAAATATGATTTGTGCTTGTACAACATCAATTCTTGCGGTCATCCAAACAGGAACTGAAAATTACCCAGATCATGTATTATAATCAAAGGAAATATATAAATTTATAAATAATATCATATACAAAAATAGATTAAAAAAAACTAATTGAATTGATAAGTGGCATAGATCGATTTTGAAGGTATTTTAAAGTTGTTTGAATCGGTGGAATTATTGCATCATTTGCAATTTTGCCAATATCAATTATACAAAAATGCATTTTGGCCTATCACAAACAAACATTTGAAGAGGATAAAAAAACCGAACAATACCAATCAGTGCATACAAAGATTAAACATATCCGGTTCAGGCCTTATACTTGTACTGGATTAGCTATTGCATTTTGATCATATCTGAATGTAAGCTCTACTCAAATAAGAGTGATGTGAATGTGGAGCTTTAATAAGTGTGCTTATTTACATTTAGTATTAGAAAGCTACACGGATTTAATACATAAGATACATTTTTTACCTTGATTAATGCATAGCCATAATAACATGAGCTCGCCGTTTACTTGAATTGAAACAATCAAAAATCAGCATGAACTGAATTACTGGGTTTAAATCATATGCATAAAAAAATAAGCAATAATATAAACCAAATCGATTCAATACAACCAAAAACTTGCCAAAATTATTAGGTGAAATTTAATATCATCCATGGTAGTTGAAGATCAATTATACAAATCGTTAATGCAAAGTTAGACCAATTATACAAATCGTTAATGCAAACTCAGAGAAATATATTCGTAGTACTTGATAAGTAACTCATAAAGGTGATTTCTCTCATTTTTTTAAAGAGTTCTGAAAAAACACAAATAAAATTGAACTTAATCAATGAAAAGTATGTTATAATACTTCTACAACAAAATAATTGTAATTTTCAACTAATAATTCAAAACCCCAAACATTAAAATTAAATAGATACATACCAATGTTTGATGTTGACATAACACAATTGATTGTGAGATTATATTGTACACCAAATGGGAGCGTCCTTAATTTAATTGAACATAATCATTTCAACCTATATTCAAATCATAGGGACGTTCAAACCGATGAACCGAGCCGAACCGCTTAATCCGAAACCGGAAAAACCTGAAACTAAATAAACCGAAACCGGGAAAAAACCAAAACCGAAAAAACCCGTTTATCACGGTTCGGTTTCGGTTTTTATTTTTTGATATCCGCGGTTAACCGCACCAAACCGTGCTTAATACATGAAGGTTTTTTTAACTAAATTTTCAAATAATTGTACAAGTATTAATTATATTATTGCACTAATTTTATTGTGCAACGTATATTTTGCTTATAGTATTAACATTTCTAAATATTTATGTGTGAAAGTTGATAAAGTGATCGTAATCTGTAAACATCGAATAATTATTATTTTGTTAGTTGATTATGTATGGATTTTTGAATGCAATTATTCTAACGGAATAACTTTTATATGACTATTACCTATTAAATGCCATTTAAATTTACTAAAATGACATTTTACGTTCTAGAACATGTTAATGTTTATACGGTTAAACTTGATTAAACGTCTAAAATGGTTAACCGTGACCTGAACCGCGGGTAACCGCTCATTTTGGGTACCCGCTTGTCCGGTTACCCGCTTAGTATGGTTCGGTTTCGGGTAGTAAAATTAATTACCCGCCCCGCGATGGATAGTTTAAATCTTCCAACTAACCGAACCGAGCCGCCCCGCGAACACCCCTACCAAATCACAACAACCTATAAAAAGTTGATAAAGAATTGTAAAAGTAGTGGATGATGAGATGGTGTAATACACGTACCGATTATAAGGTTTGTACAGTTGAATACCCATTGGCATAGATCTAATTTTTAGGGATGTTTTGTGTGTCTTTTTGAATCAAATTGATATCGAAAATGTTTTCTGTGATTGTATCAATCGGTGACATTAAATTATGATTTAAAACTGCCGATTAGTGTTTAATGGTCTTCAATACTTTACAAAAATAAGTGAAGAAGGAGCGTTTCAGTTGGTGTTGAGAATGCTGCGAATGTGTTTTTAGGAATGTTTAAAACAATTTAATTTCTTTAAAACCATTTAGGTGCTTCAAGGTGTTGTAAATTGGTGCCACAAAAGGAATGTGTTTTAATAATAAACGAGACTGGCATTTGTCCGCCGCGTTGCGGGCGGGCGAATTTTTTAGCCAAGGTGATTGTGCATTAATAAATAGTAATATAATCATTTTTTTTTTCGGGCGGGCGAATTTTTTAGCCGAGGTGATTGTGCATTAATAAATAGTAATATAATCATTTTTTTTTTACTGTAAGTAATATAATCATTTTTTTTTTAACTGTAGCAGCCCGAAAATGTATTGTAGCTACGTACTGTAGCAGCCCAACCCAAAGTGTATTGTAGCTGTACTGTAGAAACACGGGAAAAACGGCGCCGTTTTTTTTGTGTTTTAATATATACTTATAATTTTAATGCGGTGCTTCATAGCACTTGTACGAAAGCTTATTTTATTATATGGTATAGATACTCTGTTGTAAAAATCGGTCCAGGCGGCCGATTAATCCCCGTATAATCATTGATCGGTCACTAAGCGTTCGGATTTATCGTAATCGGCCTATTTAATCGGTTTGATCAAAGATTGCTTAAAAATCGGTCAACAAACCGATTAATCAAACAAAATCGGTTTAATCGAACAAAATCGCTTAAAAATCGGTCAACAAATCGCTTAAAAATCGGACAAAATTGCTTAAAAATCAGTCAACAAATCGCTTAATTGGACAAAATCGGTCAAGATCGCTTAAAAATGATCAACAAACCAAGTACTATCTATATTTAACTTTAAACTTTTATGTTTATATTTGACTTTAAACAAACCGGACGTCTAGAAAATAGCAAATGAGAAGGACAACACTTCTCCAAGATATAACGCAATTCATAAAATAAGATGCCTACCGTATAAAAGCAATAAATATCGGTTCTATGAACACTCGGGTGAATGTTGATCCACTAGAGAGATTTGTTATACATAAACATAAAATGATTTAAAACCGTTCGATCCTAGATACGTGTCTCAAAAAAGCCAATAATGATTTACAAGCCATCTTTTCTTATATATGGACAAGTTTTGAGTTGTTTTTTATAACATGACATGATAAATGCCACCTAATTGATGACATGGCATGTACAATTCAGCAATTGTTCAGCAAGATTCGAACCAAGGTCTCTACATTCACAAGCAAGCGCTTCAACGGACAAGCAGATTTTTGTGATAAACATTTGTAAATAATAATGATTGCTTAACTAAGTCATCAATCTTCAAAAAAGTTCATCTACACAAATTCGGCAGGTTTGAAATTCAAACCACTTCTATAATTTCAAACCCTTGATTTTCTCCCTATGATAACTCACTCCCTAAATTTGAATGCATACTATGTTTATCCTATTCATCACTATTATTTGTTTTGATTTTGAAAATCAAATCAAGAAAATCACAGATGATTTTAAAAACACAATATTATCCGAGAATCAACCACTGTATATTTCGAAAACCTACATTATCTATACATTCAGAGGCTAATCACTCCCAGAAATCATATTCCTCATGCCACATATCAAATATTAAATCCCATAATGATGAATAAGTTTTCAGGGAAAAGAATTTGTAACATGGGCTACCAAAAGTAACCAACTTTACCAGGTAGCAGTTTATAAATTGTCAATAGTATATGATTATAAGTTAAAGATTAAGAATATGTTTCAGTTGATGTAGGAAATGACAAGGATAAGAAAATCGCACCTATTAGAGATGTTGATCCTATGTTGGATGACAAATTTGTTCAAGGCACGTGCATATCTATCTGACATTCCCACAGGTTGAATGCTGCTCATGATCTTTAGGCTGAACACAGTGGCAACCTAGTTCATCTGTGCCACATCAGCTTTCTCTCTCCGACGATCTGGTGACGACCTAGTTGCCACAGTGGTGACCTGACAATTTATTTATTTTTTTATTTTTTTATTTTTTTAATCAAATATTTTTAAAAACAAAATTAAACTTCATTAATAAAAATACTTAACATTACAACAATAATTAAAAACTTAAACTAATAAAACATAGACGTTACAATACTTATTAAAAACTGAAAACATCACAAAAACTCTTCATCGTCAGTTACGTCTTCGTCACTTTCGTCTTCGCCTTCAATCTCTTGATTGCCTGCATTTCCACGGTTTCTCCAAATGTGTTCGACCAAATCAGATTTTACGTTTAGATGAATTGATCGATCCGTTAACTACAGAGTAATTACTAAGGATTCTGCATGGGATCTTACCGGATCATGATCACGGTGGCCCTCTTGTGGAAACCATGTAGGACAAATCGCCCGCTGCTTGTGTTTGATGATCATATCTATACATATATATGAGACTACATATGCCACATCACTATTGCTTACTAGGCACATTAATGATGACATGGAGCATCATATGATGATGTGGAAATGCCACCATGGCACTATTTCCGGCTACATATTAAAAAAACTTTGTCACCAGACAGCTTCGAACCTTGGTCTGTGAGATCACAAACAAACGCGTCAACCACTAAAGCAGACACCATCTGTAATATTTTATTGCATTCCCAAACTGATATCCAACAGAAACAATTACCATCTTCCATTTTCACTGGCATTTCCTAATTCAACCAAAACCCGCTCACCAGTTATATGGCATTCATTATATTCTTTGACCGAAATTCAAAAAACCTACAATTTAGGGATTCTAATATAACTAACAATGGCATGTTTACAGGCATCTTTAATTCGTGTTTGAATCACAGCTAACCATCCCTAATCATTGTTTTCAACACCTCTTATGATATTCAATTAAAGTTTTCAAAAACACAATCAGAAAAATCACCAATTTACAAACGATTGACCAGTGACGCATATGATTTGCCCTAAGCAACTTTGATGGTAATTACGTGTTCTTATGATGTGGTTTGGTATTGCATTTAATTGAATTGAGTATTGGTTGAGTGTATTGTTCTTTTTTTTTCTTAATCATTTAGATCATGTTTTATGGTGGTTGTCTCTTTTTTATTTCCCAGGTATCGAACATTCGTTGTTCGTCCATTGCGAAAAAAGCATCCATCATTATAATTGATTTCAACAAGGTATATGTTGTTTGTTTGCCTGATTTTATATTTCTTTTTTAATGTTAAATCCATCAATGAAAGTTCATCCACCTAGGCAGTTATTGTGTTGTTACGAAGAAGTGGAATTAGGATGATGATATGATAAGTAAGTTAAAGATATTAGGTATGTCACTTATTATGATACAAGCTTTTTTTTTCCTGCTACATATCATTTTATCTGTTAACGAATGGATGATTTATATGTATATAAGACAAACTAACAATAATATGATAGTGTCATTGTAATCTACTAATCATTTTCTAGGAACGAGCTTAGGTTGGAGTATCTCAAGAATTCTAGGCTTTGCTTATGTTTTTCTAGATAATAGTCAACTATATTTGACCACCTGCACGTTAAATTGCTTTTATTAAGGTTTCTGCTGCTGGAACGAGCTTATGTGGTTTCGTCACAAGGGTATCATTCATGCTACAATTTCAGTTATCTATTTTCATATTATAATACTTTCCAATTTAATTTTTTGTCCGAAGTTTATGGGAACATAATTATTGCTATTGCAGGACCATCAAGAGTATAAGGTGTTTATCCCTGCATTGGCATTTGTCGGGGTTTTGGTAATGCAATTATACTATGATCAATTTTCTTATCTTAAATTTACATAGAGTATTTATGAAGCCATATGCATAATTCAGCATTCCACTTTACACAAGTCACTGGAATCATCTCCATTGTAACTATGATATCATTAACTATAGTACTCCGTATCTTAATACGTGCTTTATATATAAACCAATTTAGTAGATTGTATGCTTTAAAAAAACAGCGTTGGAATTAAGAATGTTTGCTTTTGAATAGCCATTTCCATCTTTCCAGTATTACCTGTTAGAAATAAGATATAACCATAATTGAGCCATTCATTACTAAATGGGTCGAAACAGGAACCTATAGTTTAGTAACGTACAAGATGATATTGATGTTTGTGATCAAGTTTTTGCGTTTTGTTGTTGCAGCCATGTAAATGGGTCGAAATAGGCACCTATAGTTTAGTAACGACACAATAATATTGTTGTTTATGATCAAGTTTTCAGTTTTGTTGTTGCAGCCATTAATGCTCATAGTTCCTGATGTTGAAGATGTTTACACTCCTCGCCAAACTTATGTTATTGTTCAACTTTCCGAGGTAAGTTAATTCATGCATTACTAGGAAATCGTCATGAAGCTCTCTTTTGGCAGTTCTTGCCAACAGGATGTCATATTTTAGAAGTTATTATTGTCATCCAGTTTTATGTGACTCTGGAACTGATTCCCAGCCTATTTCACATAGTTGTGATATTACAGTGTCGTGATCATCTAAATAACGCTGATGTTGATTTACTCTAGGTATTAACATCTATTGTGCCTTTGAATTTTGCTTACACTTTACAACTTCTAAAAAAAGCATGTTTCTAGATTAAAAATGGTTTTTGGGCTTTTGCATAATAACGCTGATGTTGATTTTCAGACTTCATCTTACATGGAATTTATCTTTCATTTGTTATGCTTTGGCAAGATTATCTAGATTATGCAAAAATGTATGCGACTCCAGAATGTTTTGAAGAATATGACGGCGATAGCGAAATCTTGGAACTAAAATGATGCTAGATGATTTTGAAAGGTAATGTTACTAGACCATTTATAGTTGAGATACACTGGTAGCTTTGAGTGGTAAAAGGTCTATATAATGTCATTACAATCTTTTTGGTTAATGACGGAAATATAGATAGTCTAAAGCATATTTAAGGTGTTGTTTATCTTGACTATTTAGAAACCTTGATATTCTGCCAATTACATGGTGCAACAAGAACGAAAAGTGGTGTAATGAGTATAGAAATGTAGGAAAACAACATGGTTTGAAGAAAAGCTCACCAATGGTTTAACAAAAGGCCTAAATGAAAAAGCTATGAATGAAACCATTAAAAACAAATTTTATATTAATCCTCATACTTTCATATACCATTAAGAGATGTAAAAATGTGTAGAGGGTTTTGGCACTAAAAGTTGCTATGAAAGGTTAAGCAGATTGTTCAATGTGCTGTTTGGATTAAGCTATTCTGGCTCACTTTTTCGACTTATGAGCATATGGCTTATTTGAATTCGTTGGCTCATGTCAATAAGTTTACAAGCTGAATATAATGGCTTCTTAGCCTTTTCAAGCACTTATTTGACAGATACTTAGTGTGATAAAAAGTGGACTTGTTCGTAGGTGATCATGTAAATCTTTAGTATGGCTCATCATAAATGGATATTATTGCTTATTCCTTCACTGAAAATTGAATTTGTTAGACTCTTATGATTCTAATTAGGAACTTTGAATTATAACACTTGCAATTTAAATGTCTATATATTACATTTCATCTTTATGCTGAAGTTCATGATCCATCTATACCATTAAGAAGTCATGTGACCATGATATATTACATTTCATCTTTTCGTGAACTTTGAATTATAAGACTTGCAATTTAAATGTAGCCGGGAGGAAGTCATGTGACCATCTGTGGTGATATCAATGGGCAAAGGGCAGTTTAGTTTCATATGGTTCATTTTTCAATTGCAGTGCCCGGACACTAACTAATTATTTATTGGGGATTACGTCGATCGAGAATATTAGCTCTTTGCATTTGCAAAAATACATGTAAAGGATAATATAACAGTGGCATCTCAATAATAAAAATAAAGCAAATGTTACTCAAATGAATGAAAAAGAAGTTTAATGACAATAACGATTTGAATACGTTCTTTCCTTCTACGTTTCTTACTTGACCAGAAGAGAGGATCCTTTCCCCCAAACTAATGCTCCTTCACCCATAAATATTAGAATGTCTATTTTCATTCACATCTCAGTAAAATTAGATGATTAGCCACATTCTCGAGGATCCAAATATTAGAAGGTCTATTTTCATTCACATCTCTTTAAAATTAGATAATTAGCCACATTCTCGAGGATCCATATATTAGAATGTCTATTTTTATTCACATCTCAGTTAAATTAGATGATTAGCCAGATTCTCAAAGTTGTTACATATAATATATGAACATTGTAATTTTGTTTCTAATTTTTTTGTTTAACATATTTCCTGTTATTTATTTGAAGGTGCTTTGTTGTGATAAGGAGGGTAAATACACAAACTCAATAACAAATGTCGTGTACAAATAAGTTTTATTTCGTATATGAATATTGACAATCTATTTTTTTTAACACTAACTACACAACAAACATTGTGTACAAAGAAGGTTTATTTCCCATATGAATAACCAGCATGTAATTTATTTGTTATGATACTTATGATCGTTCTTTTTACATATATTATGATTTTCCAATTTTTTTTATTTAACACATTTGCTGTTATTCATTATTTATTTTACGCGGAAATAATTTCGTCAAACAGTTTTATAAAGCGAACCCGCCCATTGGGCGGGTCATGAAGCTAGTTATGTAATATGATGCATGTATACACAATATTTTCGAGATCCTGTTTATGCAGCCCTCGAGCCGGAACTTTAAGCATTTTCCACTTCTTCTTCAACACACCGAAAGCTCGTTCCACATCTTTCCTTGCTGCTTCGTGCTTCCTCTTGTACAATATTCTTTTTTCATCACCAGTAGGAGGATTTGAAATGGACTTAATAAGAACAGACCATTCCGGATATATCCCGTCAGTAAGATAATATCCCCTTTTGTAAGCAACATCGTTAGCCTCGAATTCAAGTTCCACTGCTCTCCCAGATTTGATATCATTGAAAACAGGGGAACGATATAAAACGTTTATATCATTATTCATCCCGGAGACACCAAAGAACGCATGCCAAATCCATAAATATTGGGAGGCGACCGCTTCCAATAAAATGAATGGATGTGGCCCGTGATCACCCCTAGCATATTGACCTCTCAAACTATCTGAGCAGTTCTCCCACTCCCAACCTGTACAATCAATGCTTCCCATCATCCCAGGAAACCCATTCTTATGCTCGTGATGAGCATATAATCTTTCAAGGTCCGAATACGTGGGCTTTCGCAAATACTAAGCACCATATAACTCCATGATAACCGTGCAAAAGTTACGGAGAAAATCGCGTGCTGTTGTTGCACCCACTTGCAGTTACTCGTCAAGAGAATTAGGAACTGCCGCGTATCCCAATTGACGAATTGCTGCAGTACACTTGACCAATGGGGAAATACCAAGTAGGCCTCTACAATCAGGAGTTTGTTGAAATAAGGAGAATAATTGGTTACCTCTTGCACAATTTGAGTGAATAGGTCTCGGGGCATCCGGAACCGCCGACAGAATGTTTTTTCGTCATACAACGGTTCTTCGAAGAAGTAAGCGGCAACTAAACGATTATGAGCACCTTCACGATCCCTAGCCGTGTAGTTTCGTTGAGCCTTTGGCAGTGACGCTTGGTAAGTGTCCCAAGCATACTGCGTAAACTCCATAAACTCCGTAAACTCGCTCATAACTTCTTCCTCGTCGGAAGACGAAGAATTAAAAAATATCTCGTAAGACATAATTATCAAAATGTGTTTGAAAGTGTTTATGAGAAGTTGTTTGAAATTGTGTGTTTAAAAATATGTTTGAGGTTGGTATTTATAAAGTTGTAAAAGTGATAAAGTTTAAAATTTTTTTATTTATTTTTGTTTTTATTATTATTATTTTTTTTTACAAACGGGCATAATATCTTTGGATTTTTGTGGCTTTACACTCGGTTGTCTCCTCAACCGAATTCACCCTTTCTCTCCCCTCAACCTAGCTCGACCAGCCACCCCACAATGGGGCAACCGGCCTCAACCGACGATGACAACCGGCCTCAACCGAGACCATTGTATCCAGCCTTAGAGCCTTGTTCTTGTGTTTCAAGATGCACATGTATTTACACTAACATTTTTCTTCACTATACAATACATTTATAATAACAATGTAAGTTATGGTCGCTGCAAGTTGGTTTAATCTATGTTTACTGGTTCAAACTGAAGCTTGAATCATACACAAACTAAAAACCACATTTAAGTAATCTTTTGTTATGACACAATAGTCGTAACCATAAAGCAAAATTTTAATTTAAATGAAGTAGATAGCTAAATATAAGTAGGATGGCTTATTTCCATCCTACTTATACGTTGTTGGCATTGACGGCTTCTACTTGGTTTGATAAATGGGACGAACATAGCCCGTTAATGAACCATGCAACGAATGGAGCAATAAGTAGTGCGGTTTTTAGTCTCCAAAGTAAAGTAGATGATGTCGTAAGTAATAACTCTTGGGCGTGGCCTCATACTTCGTATACCAGGTATGCTTCTTTGAATTATGCTACAGTTCCAACCATTTTGCATGATAGTAAGAATGTGCTACATTGGAGGACGCATGAGGGGTTGTTAAAACAATTCTCTAGTCATGAAGTATGGCAAGCTATTAGAGAGCGTGGTGATTCCATCAGCTGGTATACTTGGTTTGGTCTAAATTCAGTATGCCTCATCATTCGATTCATCTATGGCTCGTTATGAGGAGACGTCTTAAAACCCAACATAGATTGAAGCAATGGGATGTCGGCATACATGTCGACTTAAACCTACTCCAATGCGCATTGTGTAAAGGGCAACGTGATTCTCATGTTCATTTGTTTTTCGAATGCCCTTTCTTGACTAAGATGTGGTCTATAGTTTTAAAGGAGGCTGATCTTCCAATTATTTCTCCCATATGGGATGACGTGATGAACTAGCTTCTTCTTATTTTTAATGTAATTCGATAACAAGTATTGTGGGGCGTTTGTTACTTGCAGCTACCTCTTATTTTATTTGCTAGGAACGAAATGGTAGTATTCATAGTAAAACTGCAAAGAAACCGAAGGAGGTATCGAACATCAGTCTGGACACGATGAGATTGAAGATTGCATCGATCAAGTTCAAGGAAAGTGATCGAGTGGTCAAGCTCAAGCAGACGTGGAAAATTGCTGTTGGAAATACAAATACCCGATTTTTTTTTTTTTATGTAATCATAGGAGCTTTTAGGTGTTTTTTATCTTGGTTGTCATGGATCGAGTGTGTTTGGTCCATATAGTTTTTGTTCTAAGAGTAGTTCACTGCTACTCTCCGTCTTCTGAAACTCTATTTATTTTATATATTTATCGGGTATAATCTTTTTACCTAAAAAATACCTTGTTAATTTTTTTTAATAGTGTCACTTCAACCAATGTATCCCACATTGGTCAAAGACATGAAATGTTCCTTGCTTATATATAGTAGTATGTTTTATATTTACGACATGTCTTTAGAATAGTGTATGTTTAGGATACATGTTTGTTTACGAAGTTCATGCATGAACAAATGTAACTTTTAAGTAAGTATGTGTTCTAAATTTACAAAAGTTCTCAACTTTTAATATTTGTTAACAAAAATTCGATTTCAATTTAATATTTTTATCACTGTACACATAGACGGAACTTGAACATTTTTTTGAGAGCGTCGAATTTATTTTAGAAGGGCCGAATCGGAGATTTGTTTGTAACCTCAACTAAATTACTCCTAACATCTATAGTATTTACAAGAGTTGCCGCAAATTCTGGAAGGCCGGGGCCCTCCCTTGCCCCTACATAGTTCCGTCCATGACTGTACATGCCCAGTAGCGTAGGATACATGCTTGTTTACGAAGTTCATGCATGAACAAATGTAACTTCTAAGTAAGTATGTGTTCTAAATTTTCATAAGTTCTCAACTTTTAATATTTGTTAACAAAAATTCGCTTTCAATTTAATATTTTTTATCACTGTACACATAGACACATAGACGGAACTTGAACATTTTTTTTAAAAGGGTCAAATTTATTTTAGAAGGGCCGAATCGGAGATTTGTTTGTAACCTCAACTAAATTACTCCTAACATCTATAGTATTTACAAGAGTTGCCGCAAATTCTGGAAGGCCGGGGCCCTCCCTTGCCCCTACATAGTTCCGTCCATGACTGTACATGCCCAGTAGTGAGCTCATAAATGAGTGAAATATGTCGGTTATTGATACACATGTCTTAACATGTTATGTTTAGGGCCACTGAGCCCAGTTATTGAAAGTTGAACCACCATCAAACAGTCAAAGTGTCAAACTAGTCGATTTTATATTGTTACTTGTTGGTTAACATGCATAGAAACTTATGTTTTGAGGCCCTTAAATTAGTCGGCTAAAATATCGAAAACTATGTTTACCTAAAAAAAAGTCTATATGATAGAAACGAGACAATAAACTGGGCATTTTGTTTTCTGTTTCTAATTGTAAAACAACATAATCATATAAACCAAAAACTGACATAACATCATTGTCGAATTTGATACTAAAATCGTTGTTAGTTGTAACAAAATGTCTAGATATTTCATCTACAAATGTTAAAACAAATCGATGCGTCAAAATTTATACAAGTCCTAATTTTTTAGATACAAACTTGTTTGTAGTTTAAGTCAATCTTTATAGCTGTTAAACATTAATGCCGAAATTTGAAAAACATGTAAACTAATTAATTTCACTCATTTGTTCCAATATACTTGTCAATCAAACAACATAAACAACAAACTAATTAACAAATTATTTTTATCAAGAAACCAATTGATTTCAATAACATGACATTATCATGGAATGTCATGCTTTAAAAGAAAAACAACACACAAATCAACCTTTATAAAATACACTCGGTAAGTAACGTTTATTTCACTAAACACTCGCGCTATATCAACGCTTGTCTCGTTCAATTGTCCAAATCACACATTAAGATATCCGGGTGTCCAAATCCGCTCACATTGTTGTGTTTAAGACAACTTTGTATATGTTAGACGCTACAAGATTCAACAACAAAATCGACATGATAAATGGTCGATTTTTGGTGTTTGAATCACTACCCCACACAAAAATTACTCTTGAATAAGAAAAAAAGATTATTGACAAGATATATACACTAATTAAGTTGATGAAAATGTTACAACTTAATCCATTCAGAACCATCAATGAAGCTAAGTGATAGAAAAGGCTTAGCTTCTTCATAAGTTAATTCTTTTGACCATGACACTCTTCCTGCAAATGTTGCTCCTTGTCCACTACATTTGTATTGTCCATAATACACAGTCCTGCAATATTATAATATAGGTTAAGCAAATCATATTTCACGATAAATAACATCATTTGAACCTCATTTTGATAGTCTTTTCAGTCAATGATCCATTTAAGTTATTGCTCATACCATAAAGCCATGATCATCTTGATTACTATTACCTAGCTAATTAATAGTTAGACTAATGATCCAAGGAAAAAACATACGAGTGGCAAGTTAGGTATGGTTTCATATGGTGGCAAGTTAGATCATATGTAACTCGACTACTAGCAGGTGTGGATCCAGGACTCTAAATTATCGGGTGCGCAATTTTTTTTACTAAGTATAAGAAAAATAAAGATTAAATAAAATGTACGATTTTATTAAGATTAGTAAACAAATTAAAAAGACATGTTATTCTAACTGAGCAAGATATGTATTTGTGTGACACATTTCAAGACCATTTTCATTTCTAAGAAAATGGAAATTTTAACGAAAATTTACACTAAATTGACAAACATCCATCAGGTTCCCATGATCCCCCGAAAACCCTCTAAATCCGCTCTGATTACTAGTATTCATTAAAGAAACTTTTTTCCATGACCTCATATCTCTCGAGCCCCATCCAATAATTGTCTAGGGATGCAAAACCAAAATCCATAGACATAGTAGTTGCACGCGTGCACTATGTCTTATATGAGTGGTACTTACTTTTGCATATAATTCAACAAACCTAAAAGCTCTATAGAAGCTAATAAAAACAAAACATTACAAAAGGTAGGCTAGTCAAGTAAAATATAGTAATGACCGAAACAAACCCGGGCTCGATGACATATAAATTGAAGAGGATTTCTTCTGCAAGGACAAAGAAACACGTCAAATTGTAAGCTCAGTTAGTTTTCTAAAGTTACTACAATTTAATCCATTCAAAACCATTAATGAAGCTATGTGATGACTACACTCCTTACGAATGTTGCCTATGGTCCACTATATTTATATTGCTCGTATATTTCATTGTGTCATATAAATCATATTGCAATGAAAAACAACATGATTAAACCTTACATCCCACGTAGCTTGAAGAACAAAAGTGTTCTTTGATTATATACTATGGTGTTCATAGATAATATGTGTTAAGAATGATATCATGTTCCGGACATGTAATTCGTGGCGAAGTTCACATCGACACAATTTGGATGTTCGGAATTTATAGAGCTTCTTAACTTTTTTATATTTTACTTTACCTCAACTTTCTTTGTTCTTAACAAGTACACCAAAATTTATTTTATTATTTGTGAAACTAGTTGTAATGTGATTTTGAATTTTGGTTTTATGCAATTTTAATAGCTTAAGTTTTTGATGTCTGATCACATGAAATGAAAACTTATTATTTGGCATTTGACTATTATGATATGTTTATATGTATGATTAGTAGGAATTAGTTTTTTAATGTGTCGACTCACAATAAATTAAATGGTCTTCATGGCTTTATATCATAGTTGAAAAAAAAAAATATTGAAACGATTAAACATTATATGTTTTTCTATTTTGAAACTTAAAAGACAAATTCTATAAAGTTACAGCGTAACTTTTAAGATATTATAAGTAATTTGCAATTTGCCATGGACTTCTATTTTCGTAAAAAATAAAATAGAAATTAGCCTCTCGACAAAGCTTTATCATGAACACATAAATGGTATGGATTAGAATACTAAAGTTTCATGAGTAACATTTACATACCTTATTAGTTTGTTTAGTAAAAGTCATTTCCACCTTGCATCCCACATTGCTTGAAGATATAAATGTTTTTTTACTTATATACTATAGTTTGTGTTGCTGATACGTGTAAAGAAATAGCATTATGTTTCGAATAGGCCGTGCCATTTTAGTTAATTCAGAAATGGCATTAAAACTGGATTTGTTCAACATATTCGAAATATTGTACAAGCTCTTAACTTTTTTGTTTTTTTACTTAATTTTCTTTGTTAACTTTGTACTCTAAAAATTGTATTCACAAAGTTCAGAATCTATGTTTTATGCATCTAAATTGTAATCTCGATAAGTTTCTTAAGGATTCACAATCAAATACATGTGAAAATTTTATCGGAAAAACCAATTGATTTTAATAAAGACCTTGTCATGAAGCTAGGTGATAGAAAAGAGTTAGCTGCTTCATACATTCGTTCTCGTGAACATGATACTCCCCCTGCAAATGATCAACCTTGTCAACTGTTTTTTCTAAGATGGGCAACCAACAAAATTAGAAATTGAAAACAATACCTAACAACATCAAACACATCCAAAGAATAAAAATACAATCATTACATAATCAACCTTCCATTAGAAACAGGGGAGGCTAACATATGAGCAACTCGAAAAAAGCCGTCTATCTCCTGATAGTGAGGCAATAACCTCCATGGTCATTTACTTTGACAATGAACCCATGAATACATTTGCATATATATTTTCATCAGTATAGGGTGGTGATGAGCAACGTGAATGGGTCGAATGACAAAAAAGAAGAAAGTGAAAAGCAAGAGAAACAAAGAAGAAGTATACTAGAATAACTTTTTTTTGGGTAAAGGGTTTATACTTTATACCCTCATTCATGCATTGAGTGCAAAATTAATTGACAAATATCAAGATATAATCGTAAAACTTTACCTATGCCTCTTATACTCTTGTGTCATTCTTTTGCAAATAACAAAAAAAAAAAAAAAAAAAAAAAGAAACGACATCATCATTTGAAATGTGGTAACTATGTCTAGCCCAAACATAAAGTTGAAGGGCCATCAATCAATTAACATCACTGCGCTAGGACCATGATCAAGCAAGTATCAATCCCAATCTCTGCGTGCTTTCTGCCGGATAGTTCATGTCTTCATGTTTGATGGAAAACTAACACCATCAGCTTTCAAACCAAAGAGGGTCTGTCAAAAAGAAAAAATATTAGTAATGAAAGAAGAGTTAAAGATATACGATAACTCAACAATCACAATCCTCATGAAAAGAAATGTCCAAGAAGATATAACTGAAGACATTCATACTCTATATGGATGAATTTTACGCAGCCAATCAAGGAAGTACCAATAACAATATCGATAGCACTCAATTATGTAAACAAGATGTCCCAATTGTAAGCCGCTTGTCATGGCTAAGATCTTGTATTATTTCGTTAAGCATATCTTCTTCTTTATGTATTGTAAGACCTTTCTTCCGAAAACTGATTTCAATAATAGGTTGAGACTCGCTATCTTTGATATCCAAGTATCCAACAATCACATTCGTTTTTAAATGCACAAATCTTTGGAGTTTGAGTGACAAAATATAAGAAGCATGGGATTTGATAATGGGTCGAGACTCTCTATCTTCGAAATCCAAGTATCCAACTATCGCCAAGTTATTAAAACTCTTGGAAGTAACATCAATGTGACTAAAACCATAGCAAAATTCCAACTTCAAAGTTTCCAAAAAAGGACAACCGGATATTACATTTTGAATAAAACCTTCATCTAAATCGTTGTATAAAATACACATACTCCAAAGGTTAGTCCAACTAATGGTGCCACTTGGATTCAATAATATGGAACAACCTTTCAATTTGAGACGAGTAAAACATGAATTGACGAAAAAAGAATGATAAAACACCAACTCGCCCTCGTTACAATAACTCATGCGTAACGCTATATCAAGCTCCTGAACATCACAATTAATAGCATACCGAATCCAATCATTGACTTTCGACCCAAGCCAGCTAGAGTAAAGTAAGGGATGTGGAGTTGGAATTTGTTGAGGCTTAGCTGTCGATGTTGAGTAAGGATTTTTTCAACTAACGAAACATAATTTGTGATTGAATAATCACAATAAACATCAAGCTCTTCTTTTTCATCATTTAGAAAAACAAGATTAGAAACTTCCGTACAGAGATGTTTCCATCGTTTGGAGAGAGTACTAGTTTTAATGGCTTGTTTCGTGGAGGGTAAACAAGAGATTATTTCAACAAGTAAGCAATCCGGTAATGAACTAATTCGATCTTCTTCCATTAATTCTTCAAATTTGATCAAAGGAACTAGATAGCTCAACGTGATTTAGACAAAAAAATAAATAAAATGAACCTATACTTTCTACAATGCAAACAACAATATACTTCATGGCATGCAATTTTGGAAAGGAAAAAACGAAAAGAAAAGAAAAGAAACGGTAGGTTGTGACATAGTCAATTTTCTCCTCTAAACAAAACATAGAAGAGCGTATAAAGTATGTATAAACCAAGCAACTACAATTCTTCAAAAGATCAGAATATAATGTACATGCCCATTGTATAGATTAGAAAACTAAATTTTAATGAGTCAGTGTCTTTATATTATTCTAAAAGACCATTTCGTTCATGTTTCCGACATCAGTGGAAGAAATGAAATGTTCTTTGCTTATATACTATTGTGTAGACAGATTGTTATGTTTGGTGGAAGAAATGAAATGTTCTTTGCTTATATTGTGTACACGGATTGTTATGTTTAGAATAGTATTATGTTTAAGATGTGTTGTATGAGTGATGTTTAATTACAAAATTAAAAATTAAACATTATTTCGGGCAATGTATCCTTAACTTATATGGCTTCTTAACTTTTTAATGTTTTGCTATAATGTAACTTTCTTTTTTCCTAACAACAGCTTGAACTTCATTCATAAGCGAGATTTTTAATATTTTGCTATAATTTAACTTTCTTTGTTCCTAACAACTGCTTGAACTTCATTCATAAGTGAGTGTGCATCGTAAATTTATATTGCTTTTAACCTTTCGGTTCGATTTTAAATGAAAGTCGTTAAGGCATCATGTCCACACTTTAAAATCCTTATTCCTTAGCTTTTAATTATGCAACAATGAAAAATACAAAGATTACCGAAAATGCCAAAGAATACCATAACCTCAAGGTCCAAAAAGGCTACGAGAGTCACTTGAACCAAAGTAAACGAAGGAATGGAGGCCGATGTTAATGCAACTACAGTCTGGTCATTAAAAACGCAAATAAATACCCAAACAAAAAGATTCATATAGCAATCTTTTTTCATACAATCGATTTAATAGAGTTTGATGACATTATACTCTGTAATCATAGGAGAGTGCATGCCAATTTGCATTATTTATCGGTCTATACTAGTATCAAAAAACTTAAATGTTACGGTATTCGTTAGGTCAAAAACACCCAAAAAGAATTTGGCACCTTTGACCATTCGGTATCGGTAGGTTGTCTCATGACACATATACACTAAATGTAGTTTATGGTAGTAACTTTTTCAAAAAAGACATTAATGTGAATTGTTTGACTTGATATCAACTATCAAAGAAAGTAACATGTAAGTAAAAATACTAATATATTTTGCTTATATTATCTTGTTTGATTTTATTTTTGAAGTGTTTTATAGTTTAAATAATATTACAATAAGTAATGTCCAACGTTTGCATGTATAGTTCGAAGCACGGTGAACTAACTTTTAGTCTTTTACTCATAAAATTAAGGTATAGTTTCAATTAGACTACAATGGATTATGAGATAAAGAAATGCAAAACGATCATCACAATAAGGCCAAGTAAAAGCCGATCTCTAATGTTTCCGGATTTAACAACATATCACTTAAAACATGTTTCGTATTCAACAAAAAGGTTTATGTTATCGTCGATTTTCTCCTCAAAATCAAACATAAAAGAGCTTAAAAATATGAATAAACCAAGCAGCTACAATTTTTCGACAGATAAGAGTATAATGAACACGGATTAGAAAACTAAAGTTTAATGAGTAAAACATTTATTTTATTGTGTCGATATATAATTCGGGTGTTGATATTCGCACCATTTTTTTTATACTTACACCACATTTATGCATTACTGTCTTGTACAATGTGCATTACAGTGTTGTACAATGTGGCGTAAATATAAAAAAAATGGTGTGAGTATCAACTCCCATATAATTAAGACCATTTCATCCATGTTCCCGCATCGGTGTAAGAAATAAACTGTTCATTGGTTATATACTATTGTGTACACGAACTGTTGTGTTTAGAATATTATGATGTTTAGGATATGTTGTTATAGTGGTGTTCATGTACAAAATAAAAATTGAACATCTCTCAACAGAGCATTTCCTAAAATTATATGGCCTCTTAACCTTTTTTAATATATTATTTTAACTTAACTTTTAACTTTTTAATATTTATTGTAATTCAACTTTTTTTTATCTTTAATAACTGCTTGACATTTTTTATTTACAAAATAAGGATTGAACATCAATGAGTTTGTATCGTAAATTTATATAGCTTTTTAACCTTTTCGATCGATTATAAATGGAAATCGTCAAGGCATCATGTCCACACTTTGATACCTTAAAATTCCTAGCTTTTAATTATGCAACAACAAAAAATATCGGGATTAACAAAAAACACTGAAAAATACCATAAGTATATGTGCTAGCTGAAATTTGACAAACTATGAGCAAACAGTCTAAACACATAACCACAAGACAATGTCATACACGTAACGGAACCTATGGAATGCGACGGTAGTTGTAAGTTGAAACTGAAAGCCATTCCCTTGTGATAAGTAGTGACATTTTTGAGTCACTGCGTCAAAAATACAAAGGTAAAAGCAAAAAATGCTCTATGTACTAACAAAAATGATTCAATATGTATAACATACAATTTTTAATCTCATTATGCTTATTGTTGTGCCTATTTTCGACTCCTAACTTATAATATTTGAAATCGTCTACTACCTACCTATTCAATTGCTAAACAATATCAATTTATATTTTCTATCATTCTTCTTTGCATATGTGAATTGATAAAGTCAAACACTTTTTGTTTATAGGAAAACTTTTCTTGGAAATAAAATGAAAACAAGAAAGATAGGAACAATCAATTAGAGGTGACAATTCTCGACACGACATGAACCCGACACGATTAAAAGAAACTTTCACGTAAAAGAAACTTTTAAGTTTACCAAGACAAATTTTATAATGTTACAATGTAAATTTGAAGATAATGTAAGCAAGTTGTAAACTTGTAATTTAGTGTAAAGTTTCTTTTTAGTAAATAAAGAGTACAGTAGAATATTGCAACTTACTTTTAAGTCTTCTACTTTGTTTTAAACTAAAAGAAAATCGGCTTACCTGAAAAGCTTTCCAAATTCAGGCGTTGGTCGTCACTTTGATTGGGCAAAGTACAACTTTATGATTGCTTCATCACTCAATACTTCGCTCCGATTCTTCAAATGATAACAAAGATAAGTTGTGTATCATGAACACATACAACTTATACATTATAAACGAAAATTTCTAAGTTAATATTTAGGTGCTTTGTTATTTAACTTTTATTTAGGGTGAAGTATGAATATACGTAACAAACTTTTTGAAATTAACGTACTTATTTTATTCACAAGATACGTAATATACTTTTAAATACTTACTAATGTACGTAACATTGACGATTACCATTTAAAAAAAATTACAGTTTTGGTCCTTATTGTGTGCGTTGACTTCAACGTTAGTCCTTTGACATTTTTTTCTTAAAAAACTTACATTAATGGTCCCTTGACATTGCGTTGACTTTCACGTTAGTCCTTTGACATTTTTTCATCCGTTTTTATACGTTTTCGTACGTGTTTCTTGTTTTTATACGTTTTCATCAGTTTTTATCCGTGTTCATCCGTTTTTATACGTTTTCTTACGTTTCCATCCATTTGTATACGTTTTCATACGTTTTTATCCGTTTTTATACGCTTTCGTCCATTTTTCTTACGTTTTCATACGTTTTTATCCGGTTTTATCTGTTTTTATACGTTTTCGTCCGTTTTTCTTACGTTTTCATCCGTTTTTCTTAAGTTTTCATCCGTTTTTATCTGTTTTTATGCGTTTTTGTCCGTTTTTATACGTTTTTGTCCGTTTTATACGCTTTCGTTCGTTTTTCTTACATTTTCATCCGTTTTATACATTTTCATACGTTTTTATTCGTTTTTATTCGTTTTCATCAATTTTTATACGTTTTCATCCGTTTTTCATACGTTTTCATCCGTTTTATCCATTTTTATTCGTATTCATCCGTTTTTATATGTTTTCATACGTTTTTATCCGTTTTCATCAGATTTTATATGTTTTCGTCCGTTTTCATACGTTTTTATCCGTCTTCATACGTTTTCGTCCGTTCTCATTATGTTTTCATCCGTTTTTATATGGATAAAAACGTATAAAACCAATGAAAACGTATAAAAACAAATAAAAACGTATGAAAACGTATAAAAACGGATGAAAACGGATAAAAATGTATGAATACAGATAAAAACGGATGAAAACGTATAAAAACGGATGAAAACTTAAAAAAACGGATGGAAACGTAAGAAAAACGAACGAAAGCGTATAAAAACGGATAAAACTGATGAAAACATATGGAACATATAAAACGGATGAAAACGTAAGAAAAACAGACAAAATCATATAAAAACGAATGAAAATGTATAAAAATGGATGAAAACGGATGAAAACGTATAAAAGTGGATCAAAATGTAAGAAAAACGGACGAAAGCGTATAAAAACGGATGAAAACGTATAAAAACGAATGAAATACGGATGAAAACGTAAGGAAAACGGATGAAAACGCATGAAAACGAATGAAAAACGGATGAAAACGTATAAAAACGGATGAAAAAATGTCAAAAGACTAACGGTGAAAGTCAATGCAATGTCAAGGGACCATTACTGTAACTTTTCTTTAAAAAAATGTCAAAAGATTAACGGTGAAAGTCAACACGTACAACAGAGACCAAAATTGTAATTTTTAAATGGTAATCGTCAATGTTGCGTACATTGGTAAGTATTTAAAAGTGTATTACGTATCTTGTGAATAAACTAAGTATGTTACGCATATCGGTTAATTTCAGAAAGTTTGTTACGTATATTTAGCCTTCACCATTTTATTTATAATGTGAGTTCAACCCATGTATCCCACATTAGACATGAAATTTTCTTTGGTTATATACTATATTTTATATTAATGGTATGTGTTCAGAATAGTATAATGTTTAGGATATATATCCTTGTTTATGAAGTTCATGTACAAACACTAATTTAACTTTAGCATCAAGCATTTGTCCTAAATTTACACAGGTTCCTAACTTTTTAATATTTATTACTCCTTCCGTCCCAAAATTATAGTCCCTTATTGACTTTTTCGGTCTTTCTTTTACAGTTTTGACCTTAAATATTTTTGTTTGTATTATATAATATTTGATGCAAATTATATGAATGGATTGTGTTTTAAATGCATTTTTCATTAGTATATTTTTTATCAACTATCGTATAACACAAACAAAAATATTTAAGGTCAAAGTTAAAAAAGAAAGACCGAAAAATTCAATAGGGGATTATAATTTTAGGACGAGGTAGTAACAAAAATTCGCTAACAATTTAATATTTGTTGAGAGATAATTCCTCCACGAGTACTCCAACATTCATTCAAGAAAATTTTGAGTCAACTTCTACGTATTTTTAGATAGTTAGTAATAAAGATTTGAAATTTACATCACGCATTTAGGACATTCTATTTATAGAAGGAATTATCAGATTCAACACTTGCTAATTGTGAAATTGTGTAAGATTTAAAAAACATGTAGTGGTAAGATTCGAACCCTGGTCTCTTATGTGAAAGCAAAATATTCTAACCACTAGACTACAATGAAGTTTTGTTCATTTAACGCACAACCAAATAAATATACATAAACAACATGTATTGCATAATCAAATACATATAATACATATACAACTTTTGTAATTTTTCACATGAGCCTTACAAATTTATTGTTTATTTGAATTTTTTTTTCTATTGGTTCTTTTAATAAGCAACATCAAGCACATATTTTTTTGGTAGCATTTTAATCTTACTCATTCGAACAGAAAAACTCAAATTCAATTCAATTTGCTCCGATCAGCATTCGTTGAACAACATTCATTGAACAACATTCGGCGACGGGTACCTATAATCAAATCGTTAAACAACATTCACTTTCGAAACCGCTGCTTTGCGCGGGTACCATGCTAGTCTGATCTAAATGAGATAGGAGTATCAAAATGTTTTATTAATCGTAAAAACAATATGTGATGATTCATAACTTATTGATAAAATATATAGACTAATTAAGTTGATGAAAATGTTACAACTTAATCCATCAGAACCATCAATGAAGCTAAGTGATAGAAAAGGCTTAGCTTCTTCATCAATTAATCCATTACAGGCATTGAAAGGCAATATTCCGCTAAAGACGATCGAAACCCCACCACACAAGACAAAACCTGTTAGAATTTGCAAGCCCCACTCGTTCCAAGAAGATATAGCCTCTTTCGCTTTGTTCGCATACACAAGAAACCTAATACCTGAAGCACGTCACATATAGTAGATACATATAAGACCATTTTAATCTTACATCCTAGATAGCTTGAAGGAAAGAAATATTCTCTGCTTAAATTCAAAAGTGTATATGCACAATATGTGTAAAGAATAGTAGTATGTTTAGGATATGATATTTGCACATGAAGTTACGTTAATAATGATAACTGAACTTCTTTTGCAAATATGCAGTCCTAAATTTCTATAGCTTCTTAATGTTTTAATTTATATTCTAACTTAACTTTCTTTTTTTCTTAAAGTACTCAATAAATTTTAGTATATACAAAATATTGATTAAACTTCATTCATCATTGTGTATCCTAACAGTTTACCCGTAAAAACCATCTTCAATATTTCTGGATTTAACAACATCATACATATAACATGATTCTTCTTTGACATATAGGTTTATGTTCTCCAGTGATTTATCAAATACAAAATACAAATCGATATATCACTGTAAACAACAAGAAATGTTCTTCAAATATTTTTTCAATGTGATACAGAGTAGAAAGTTTTCTTCATATCCTAGAGCTAAAATTTTATTTATGGTCCCGTATTTAAATCACCCAACCCAATGCGAGCCCAGAAGCGTAAATTGTACATCAGTCATGGCATATCACAATAGAAGCTAAATTTTTTCATGTAGGTTAACATGCTAATAACTCGAGATTTTAAATAAACAAAATTATAAAGTTGGCAAATTTGTATTTGCTTTCTCTTTCTTTTCTTAATGTAAAAATAAAACAATAGAAGCATGGTGAACCAGCATATGACATAACTACATAATTTAATTTGGATACTATAATTTTTGTTAGTTGTGACAAGATGTATAGAGACAATCTCATTTTCACATGTTAGAACAAAAAACGATAACCTTATATTCAAAGCTGATGTTTTGGGAGTAAAGGGCTTATAACGCACTTTTGTCACTTCATATGTACAGAAACATGTATAAGTTACATAGGTGGGTATATGTTAGATTAGTAGACAACATGAATTAGCAGTAAATTTAGGTAACTTGCTTATTTTTTTTATGGAAACCAATTCAATCCCACATAAGTAAAAGAAATAAGATGTTGCTTATTAATATACTACATGGTTTTTGGAAGAAACCTTTTTGGAGTCAAAGAAATAAGATGTTGCTTACTGGTGTTTCCAAGTTGTAATATCATTTAAAATTAAAATTTGGGTTTTATGCAATTTTTTAATAGCTTAATTTTTTTATGAGCACTATATATATTCTATTGCATGTTATACGGAGTAGTTATTTTTGTTGTTGCCATTAATGGTATTTCAATGATTGATGACATGAAATGAAAACTAATTCTTTGGCATTTGACTTTTATGATATGTGTACGATTAGTAGGAATTGGATTTTTAATGTCTCGACTCATGATGAATTAAATTATCTTCATGGCTTTATATTATAGTTTAAGAAAATGAAAAAATATTGCAAGGATAAAACATTTTTATGTTTTTCTATTTAGAAACTTAAAGACTTCTACTTTTAAGAAACTTCAAGAAAAGTTATATAAAGTTGCAGTGTAACATTTAAGATATTATAAGTAATTTGTAATTTAGCATGGATTTTTATTTTTGTCAAAAATAAAATAGTTTAATAAGCGAAGTACATTTAAGATGTGTATTTCTTGAGTCTAGCATTAGATACCTTATTAGTTTGTTTTATAAAAGCCATTTCCACCTTGCATCCCACATTGCTTGAAGATTGAAATGTTCTTTACTTATATACTATAGTTTGTATTGGTGATATGTGTTGAGATATGGTATTATGTTTCGAATAGGTGGTACCATCTAGTTTAATTCAAAAAAAGAAATATATTAAAACTAGATTGGTTCAACCGATTCGAAATATTGTACAAGCTCTTAACTTTTTTGTTTTACTTAATTTTCTTTTTCAGCTTTGGTGATATGTGTTGAGATATGGTATTATGTTTCGAATAGGTGGTACCATCTAGTTTAATTCAAAAAAAGAAATATATTAAAACTAGATTGGTTCAACCGATTCGAAATATTGTACAAGCTCTTAACTTTTTTGTTTTACTTAATTTTCTTTTTCAGCTTTGTACTCCAAAAATTGTATTCACAAAGTTTAGAATCTATGTTTTTATGCATCTACATTGTAATCTCGATATGTTTCTTAAGGATTCGCAATCAAATACATACGAAACTTTTATCAGTAAAAACCAATTGATTTTAATAAATTGTCATGAAGCTAGGTGATAGAAAAGAGTTAGCTGCTGCATACGTTCGTTCTCGTGAACATGACACTCCCCCATGCAATTGATCAACCTTGTCCACTATTTTTTCTAAGATGAGCAACCAATACAATTAGAAGTTGAAACCATAGCTAAGAACACCATACACAACCAAAGAATAAAAATACAACCATTAAATAATCAACCTTCTATAGAAACAGGGGAGGCTAAAAAATGAGCAACTCGAAAAAAGCCGTCTATCTCCTGATAGTGAGGCAATAACCTCCATGGTCATTTACTTTGACAACGAACCCATGAATACATTTGCATATATATTTTCATCAGTATAGGGTGGTGATCAGCAGCGTGAATGGGTCGAATGACAAAAAAGAAGAAAGTGAAAAGCAACAAGGAAGAAGTATACTAAAATAACTTTTTTTTTAGTAAAGGGTTTATACCCTCATTCATGCATTGAGTGCAAAATAAATTGAAAGATATTAAGATATAATCATAAAACTTTACCTAAGCCTCTCATACTCTTGCGTCATTCTTTTGCAAATAACAAAAAAAATCAAACAACGTCATCATTTGAAATGTGGTAACTATGTCTAGCCCAAACATAAAGTTGAAGGGCCATCAATCAATGAATGTCATTGCGGTAGGACCGTGATCAAGCATGTATCAATCCCAATCTCTATGTGCTTTCTAGCTACCAGATAGTTCATGTTTGATGGAAAACCAGCTTTCTAACCAAAGAGGGTCTGTCAAAAAGAAAAATATTAGTTATGAAAGAAGAAATACATATATAACTTGCAATCACAACCCTCAAGAGAAATATCCAAAAGGATATAACTAAAGACATTCATACTCGATCTATATGGAAATTTTATGCAGCCAATCAAGGAAGTACCAATAACAAGATCGATAGCACTCACTTATGTATGTGTCAAGGGATGTTGAGGTAAGTCCATGGGTTCTTCAGGAATATACATGTTTACATAGATTATAAGAATTTAGCATCACATATTTAGTCATTAGTTACCGTAATTTATTTTAATTTATCAGACAAGTCCAAGATAATTTTAACTATCCCTAACTTCGAACAACTGATCTCATATGACTCTAATTTCTTCAAGTGGCAATAAACTAAAAAGGTAGTCCATAGCTAATGATCAATAATTCTTACAAAGACGTAATATGCCACATAAAAGAAGAAGAAGAAGAATTTCACCGGTAAACAAGATGTGCTAATGTAAGCTCCTTGACATGGCTAAGATTTTGTATTAATCCGTTAAGCATCTATTCTTCCGCGACTTTATGCATTGAAAGATCGTCATTATTCCGAGCACTCCAAGCTAACTTGTTATCTAAGTGAGCTTTGACTAAAGATGACACGTTTAGCAACACAATCTTTTTTGTATGCACAAAATCTTGGAGTATGAGTGACAAAATATAAGGAGCTGTAACACCCCGACCCGACAAGGGTAAAGATATCACAATACGGTTTCATATCAGAACTTTAATAACTATACAATAGCGGAAGCCTTAACAAAAACTTACAAAAGATAATATAAATAACTAATCTTCCAAAATAAATCTAAGATCTCTATGGTAAAGTCTTGCTCTCAGCTCTACTCTCAACCCAGATCAGCTATCCCATAAGCTCATCTCAAATGCTAAAAACCTGCCGCAGGAAAAGAAAAATGCGGCTGAGCTTACAAAGCCCAGTGAACAGATATAACGAAACAAAAGCAAAACAAATATACGAATAACAAAATAAAATGAAATAATGACGAAAGATCTTTCAGGATTCTGCGGAAGCACAAATATACAGAAATCCAAACAACCACATAACAAATAGACATCACACAGCACATTAAAGACACAAACACAAACACATCAGAACAACCAAACACTCAACGTATCAAGAATAACAAATTACTTATAAGCCAAACGAAAAGTCTAATGACTAACGGAAACACTTCCTAGTAAATAAACATGGCATTCATACAAAACAATTAATCAACATTTAATACACTTAATTCAATAATATAGCAGCGGAAAATAGCAGACAGGTCATGGCAGACATAATAGCTAAACCAGTTCTTAGATCAAATCCTAACATCAGCAGAGTTCAGACATGGCAGGTCACATAAGCAATAAAACACTAACATATAAGCAAAGTTCCCAAATTAACTAATCAAACTATACATATTAAACTTATAGCATACTCACTTTCATACTAGCACATTCATCTCACAGATTAACGAATCCATATAACGATAAACTAACATAATATCAGATGACAACATGCGAATCATATTAAAACGTATTAATCATATCTTAGCATAGCAGACTGTAGTCACATAAACATACAGAAACATAAACATGTATAATAACATATAAGCCCAGCACATAATCAGGAACACTTAACATACCAAAACATAATCAGAATACTTATCATATAATTAACAAATACAGATTTAGTTAACTACCTCGAGCCCAGAACATATCATATCCGATACATCATACTTATACAGAAATAATCTCAGAAAATAATTTGGAGTAGCTAGCTCCCAGAAGTTGTGAAGACGCGTATTGCACACAACATCATTCACCAGACAAATCATATCGGATAACAGATCAGATCTAGGATGCATCCATACGCCCCACAGACAGATATTGGCCATAACATATACTTGAGCTCATAACAAATACAAATAAGGGACGTGGCAGAACATCACTCTACTGCCCTAGAGTCATGTCAGAGGTGCATCACTGACACGGACATGGAACCCCCATGACTAGTTAAAATTTGGCTCGGGTGTCAAACTAACTTAGGTCAAACAAATTGTCATAAATGACACAGATCATAATTCATCATAAAGATCTCATATAACTTATCAGATAACATCATATCATAAGGTTCATATTCAGATAGTCGGAAATCATAAGTTCATATCATAGTGGCATATCATATATTCATAAACAGACGTTCATAACCAGAGATTCATAATTAACCATAGCAAAGTTCAACAAATGCATATCAAAGTCTTCCTAACATAAGTTCACATCAGATATTTCATAGTTCACTAGAACACAAGTTCAGATAAGTAACAGATCAAACATTCAGAAAAGGGTTCATAGCAATGGCATTGGGAATCCTAATAAACATAATAGGAAAGCGAACGGAAAGAACATCATACAGAACCTTTACTGAAAAGGTCAGAATATCTGTACGATAACACAAGTGTCTTAAAGTAAGACAGAATATCCGTACCTTAAAGCAAATGAGAAGAAAACAAACGAATGAACGAATACGAAGATGTGACGTCGCGTCTCCTTCAACGAATCTACACGGATTATGATTATTTAATACTTATTAGTATAACGGATTAATCTCATTAATACTTTTAGGGTTGTCAGATTATTTCCATTTTTAGTGACAGACGGAATTCCAACGTTTTAGGGTTTCAATTATTAATTAACCAAACGTATGGGTTTAATATGATACTCATCTTATTTAAGAGCTCTTATGATCATTATTCATAGCATAAGGTTTCAAATGTCAAAGACGGATTTTAAGACTCCCTTTCAAAATAGTTTTCATAATTTATGACTCACGTGAAATAACGAAATTACACAATTAACCTTTAACCTTTAATCAACTTCCCATTTTCAGTTCTAGGGTTTCCATATTTTTAACATCATTTATTACGTATTCAATTAACATGTTACTTCCTTTAATGATTTCCACTTTGACCTAGAACGCACGAAAACTCAAACGGAAATTTACTTAAACTCACGCATGTCCTTACGAAATTCATTTACACATGTTTACCCATAGTTACCCAAAATTACATGTTGCACCTTTAACATCTTTAATTATACGATCTAACCTTCTATTATTAGATTTTACACTTTTAGCCCAAAGATTTTAGAATTTACAAAACATACCCTTTAAGTTTAATAACCATTCAATTGGCCCTCTAAATATCCAAAATTACACGTTTAACCCCCACACTTATTTTTATACGTTTAGTACCTCCATTTTACTGTTCACAAAAATAACCCTTAAGTTTCATAAATTACAAAACCAACCCAAACCTTTTTATTTAGAACCGATTAGGGTAAAATTCAAAAGCAAGCCCTAAACCTAAGTTACACCAATCATTAGCTTATCATTACTACTTCATTAATTACCTTCCATGATTATAAGGAAACCCTAGTTTATACAAAACCCTAATCGCCCCTTTTTAAAACCTTTCCTTTTTATGCTTTTCGAATCAAGAAAAACCCAAAACAATTTACACAAGCTTCAAATTCATAAACATGTATTTTTCTCAGGTCTTATAACATGTAACAACTTCTGGAAAAATCAATTCATGATCTCTAAAAATATTATAAGCTCAATCGTTATTTATATATGCTTTTTAGGGTTTTCGATTCCAATTAATTTCATATGACATATTAAACATGCATGGCCAATTTATATGTGTTATATACGACTTATAGGACTGAATTCATCATTAGAAACATACCCTTGATGAGCTTGAATCGATAGAACAAGAAAACACAAAAATCTCCTTTTGTCGAAACCCTAATTCCTCCAAAAACTAACCACGATCAATACAACAACTCTGGAACTCAAACACTATTTTTCCCACCTTCTACACCTTAAATCTCGTCCAAGAAAAATGGTCCCAACCTCTGGAAACTGGAAATCGATTTAGGAAGGGTTTTGGAGTCGGTTTAGGGTTAATCGGCATAAAGGATTATTAGGGAACCGAATTTTATATATATACTTGAGCTATTATTTTTCTTGTGGGCTTTATAATACATTGGACTTAAAATAAATGGTCTTTTAATAATATAAATTATATTGGGCTTTTATTTAGTTTTATTTCTTTTATAAAGTTAAATAAATATATTCGGCTAATATGTAAAATACAAAACTAATTTTTATAAAATCATAAACTATAAAAATTACATTTACAAAGTGTTTAATATTTATTTAGATCATGTGGGATATTTCTTAAAATTCTCTGAATTTACATAACTTACTTGGTATTCTTTTTAATTAATTTTTCATACTTTTGATTGTAGGGTTATTTTGGTCCTTTTGTGAATTTTAGAAATTCAGGTATTACAATTCTTCCCCTCTAAAAGAAAATTTCGTCCTCGAAATTGAACAAGACGGAACAGAACAGAAAATGAATTGGATTTCAGAACTTCTAGGAAGATAACGAACGTAAATCTTATCTCGAAACAAATGAATTTCTTATCAGAATATTCAAACTCAAACTTATTCAGAAATCGAATAAATAGTCAAATACTTATAATAGATAATTATATACTTATCAAGTAATGGTAGAGAACGGATGAGACGCAGAAAATCAAACGACAAATTCTAACTTATTCAGATATCAAATGATGAGGACATCAAATGCATAGACGGAATAAATAATATCGGCCTTTATAATTGCAGAAATATGGGGAGACATATTAGGTTAAGATGATCATAACAATCTATAGGTTCGCACAAATCATAACAACTTCGGATCCCAAACACACAAAACTTATACGAAACAGATATCGACGAACATCTCACAAATAGGTACGGAATTTCAAACGAACGTAAGAAGCACCAAATAACAGATACAAGTCAAAGTCTAAACACACATCAATCATAGGCATTTCCTAGACGTCGTATACCTTCAATAAGTTCAGTTTATATGATCTCGGTATTATTACGTTGATCAGGCGTCATAATACTTGCATCACATAACAAGTTCTTATTGTCATTATATTCGGTCTCGGGTCATGACAAAACACATAACTAATATCATATAAAAGCATACCACATACAGATAACACACAGATAGCAAGTAACATACTATAACAACCCAGATACACATGAGTATACCATCATGATGGCCATACTTCATATAAGCGGTAAATAAACAACAACACTAAGAGAATAAATAGCAGACGAAACTTATGAGGACTATCGGAAACTTAGCGAATCTATTAGAAAGAAACAACAGCAGACAGAAATTATACTTCCAAAATTTTGTTTTATTTCCATTAATCAAACAAAATTCGCAGAATCGGCTTACGATAATCTTCCAAAACAAAACTTGAAAATCCTAGATTCAAACGTCAGATGAAAAACAAAAAGGCCTAGCTCAAAATCAAACGTCAGAAATTCTCATAAGGAGAGTAACTCATCAGAAACGAAATTCTTATTCTTGGGTTGGATTGAACCTACTAGTAGCCGTAGACTCCAAATCCGAATCCACCTCGTATCCCTCTTCTTCATGACTTATTACTAACGTTCCAGAAAGAAAAGCTGGGATATACCAGAAGGCTAAACGATAAACTTCACGATTCACACCGAGTTCCGAACAAATCAGAGAAAAGCAATACAGATCAGAATCACTTATCAGACTATCAAATCGTCTTGAAACGCATGACAAACGAATCAGAGTGACATAAGTCGCGCCCAAATCATATGAAGTAGATGAATCTTCTCAACCACCGGTTGAATCTTGTCTCCGTCTCTTGCGCCTTTGGTTGGTCCATCCAACTTCCTCCAACAGCATCCTGATGTCTCCAACAGCACAGCAGTCGAGCGTGGCTTCTGCTTTACGAACCTCTCCAGCACAGGAACCGTCGCAGCAACGCAGGGTCGGCACCATCTTCTTTGGCTTCACGGGTAGTCCCCATCTAACGATCGACAAACGGACGAGCGAAAACAAAATAACAAAATTCGATGCGTACAAAGGAGGGCCAATTCAGTGAAGGAAAAAAAAGATATCGAAGTCAAATCTGAACGACCATCATAAGGAATCGAAAAATTTCTGAACAGACGGAAACCTAATGTCTACCCACTTCTCACAGGTCATAGCCTAAGCTCTAAGGGTCCTAAAACCTAGAGCTCTGATACCATAAATTGTAACACCCCGACCCGACAAGGGTAAAGATATCACAATACGGTTTCATATCAGAACTTTAATAACTATACAATAGCGGAAGCCTTAACAAAAACTTACAAAAGATAATATAAATAACTAATCTTCCAAAATAAATCTAAGATCTCTATGGTAAAGTCTTGCTCTCAGCTCTACTCTCAACCCAGATCAGCTATCCCATAAGCTCATCTCAAATGCTAAAAACCTGCCGCAGGAAAAGAAAAATGCGGCTGAGCTTACAAAGCCCAGTGAACAGATATAACGAAACAAAAGCAAAACAAATATACGAATAACAAAATAAAATGAAATAATGACGAAAGATCTTTCAGGATTCTGCGGAAGCACAAATATACAGAAATCCAAACAACCACATAACAAATAGACATCACACAGCACATTAAAGACACAAACACAAACACATCAGAACAACCAAACACTCAACGTATCAAGAATAACAAATTACTTATAAGCCAAACGAAAAGTCTAATGACTAACGGAAACACTTCCTAGTAAATAAACATGGCATTCATACAAAACAATTAATCAACATTTAATACACTTAATTCAATAATATAGCAGCGGAAAATAGCAGACAGGTCATGGCAGACATAATAGCTAAACCAGTTCTTAGATCAAATCCTAACATCAGCAGAGTTCAGACATGGCAGGTCACATAAGCAATAAAACACTAACATATAAGCAAAGTTCCCAAATTAACTAATCAAACTATACATATTAAACTTATAGCATACTCACTTTCATACTAGCACATTCATCTCACAGATTAACGAATCCATATAACGATAAACTAACATAATATCAGATGACAACATGCGAATCATATTAAAACGTATTAATCATATCTTAGCATAGCAGACTGTAGTCACATAAACATACAGAAACATAAACATGTATAATAACATATAAGCCCAGCACATAATCAGGAACACTTAACATACCAAAACATAATCAGAATACTTATCATATAATTAACAAATACAGATTTAGTTAACTACCTCGAGCCCAGAACATATCATATCCGATACATCATACTTATACAGAAATAATCTCAGAAAATAATTTGGAGTAGCTAGCTCCCAGAAGTTGTGAAGACGCGTATTGCACACGACATCATTCACCAGACAAATCATATCGGATAACAGATCAGATCTAGGATGCATCCATACGCCCCACAGACAGATATTGGCCATAACATATACTTGAGCTCATAACAAATACAAATAAGGGACGTGGCAGAACATCACTCTACTGCCCTAGAGTCATGTCAGAGGTGCATCACTGACACGGACATGGAACCCCCATGACTAGTTAAAATTTGGCTCGGGTGTCAAACTAACTTAGGTCAAACAAATTGTCATAAATGACACAGATCATAATTCATCATAAAGATCTCATATAACTTATCAGATAACATCATATCATAAGGTTCATATTCAGATAGTCGGAAATCATAAGTTCATATCATAGTGGCATATCATATATTCATAAACAGACGTTCATAACCAGAGATTCATAATTAACCATAGCAAAGTTCAACAAATGCATATCAAAGTCTTCCTAACATAAGTTCACATCAGATATTTCATAGTTCACTAGAACACAAGTTCAGATAAGTAACAGATCAAACATTCAGAAAAGGGTTCATAGCAATGGCATTGGGAATCCTAATAAACATAATAGGAAAGCGAACGGAAAGAACATCATACAGAACCTTTACTGAAAAGGTCAGAATATCTGTACGATAACACAAGTGTCTTAAAGTAAGACAGAATATCCGTACCTTAAAGCAAATGAGAAGAAAACAAACGAATGAACGAATACGAAGATGTGACGTCGCGTCTCCTTCAACGAATCTACACGGATTATGATTATTTAATACTTATTAGTATAACGGATTAATCTCATTAATACTTTTAGGGTTGTCAGATTATTTCCATTTTTAGTGACAGACGGAATTCCAACGTTTTAGGGTTTCAATTATTAATTAACCAAACGTATGGGTTTAATATGATACTCATCTTATTTAAGAGCTCTTATGATCATTATTCATAGCATAAGGTTTCAAATGTCAAAGACGGATTTTAAGACTCCCTTTCAAAATAGTTTTCATAATTTATGACTCACGTGAAATAACGAAATTACACAATTAACCTTTAACCTTTAATCAACTTCCCATTTTCAGTTCTAGGGTTTCCATATTTTTAACATCATTTATTACGTATTCAATTAACATGTTACTTCCTTTAATGATTTCCACTTTGACCTAGAACGCACGAAAACTCAAACGGAAATTTACTTAAACTCACGCATGTCCTTACGAAATTCATTTACACATGTTTACCCATAGTTACCCAAAATTACATGTTGCACCTTTAACATCTTTAATTATACGATCTAACCTTCTATTATTAGATTTTACACTTTTAGCCCAAAGATTTTAGAATTTACAAAACATACCCTTTAAGTTTAATAACCATTCAATTGGCCCTCTAAATATCCAAAATTACACGTTTAACCCCCACACTTATTTTTATACGTTTAGTACCTCCATTTTACTGTTCACAAAAATAACCCTTAAGTTTCATAAATTACAAAACCAACCCAAACCTTTTTATTTAGAACCGATTAGGGTAAAATTCAAAAGCAAGCCCTAAACCTAAGTTACACCAATCATTAGCTTATCATTACTACTTCATTAATTACCTTCCATGATTATAAGGAAACCCTAGTTTATACAAAACCCTAATCGCCCCTTTTTAAAACCTTTCCTTTTTATGCTTTTCGAATCAAGAAAAACCCAAAACAATTTACACAAGCTTCAAATTCATAAACATGTATTTTTCTCAGGTCTTATAACATGTAACAACTTCTGGAAAAATCAATTCATGATCTCTAAAAATATTATAAGCTCAATCGTTATTTATATATGCTTTTTAGGGTTTTCGATTCCAATTAATTTCATATGACATATTAAACATGCATGGCCAATTTATATGTGTTATATACGACTTATAGGACTGAATTCATCATTAGAAACATACCCTTGATGAGCTTGAATCGATAGAACAAGAAAACACAAAAATCTCCTTTTGTCGAAACCCTAATTCCTCCAAAAACTAACCACGATCAATACAACAACTCTGGAACTCAAACACTATTTTTCCCACCTTCTACACCTTAAATCTCGTCCAAGAAAAATGGTCCCAACCTCTGGAAACTGGAAATCGATTTAGGAAGGGTTTTGGAGTCGGTTTAGGGTTAATCGGCATAAAGGATTATTAGGGAACCGAATTTTATATATATACTTGAGCTATTATTTTTCTTGTGGGCTTTATAATACATTGGACTTAAAATAAATGGTCTTTTAATAATATAAATTATATTGGGCTTTTATTTAGTTTTATTTCTTTTATAAAGTTAAATAAATATATTCGGCTAATATGTAAAATACAAAACTAATTTTTATAAAATCATAAACTATAAAAATTACATTTACAAAGTGTTTAATATTTATTTAGATCATGTGGGATATTTCTTAAAATTCTCTGAATTTACATAACTTACTTGGTATTCTTTTTAATTAATTTTTCATACTTTTGATTGTAGGGTTATTTTGGTCCTTTTGTGAATTTTAGAAATTCAGGTATTACAGGAGCATTGATTCTGATAATAGGTTGAGACTCACTATCTTTGGAATCCAAGTATCCAACAATCACCAAGTTTTTTAAACTCTTGGAAGTAACATCAATCCGACTAAAACCATAGCAATATTCCAACTTCAAAGTGTCCAATAGAGGACAACCGGATAATACATTTTGAATAAAACCTTCATCTAATTTTCCCCTTGAAATACAAAGACTCCTAAGTTTAGTCCAACTAATGGTGCCACTTGGATTCAATAATATGCAACTACCTTTCAATTTGAGATGAGTAAAACATGAATTGACGAAAAAAGAATGATCAAACACCAACTAAAATAAGTCATGTGTAAGGCTATATCAAGCTCCTGAACGTTACAGCTAATAGCATGTCGAATCCAATCATTGACTTTCGACCCAAGAAAACTAGAGTATAAGTAAGGGATGCGGAGTTGGAATTTGTTGAGGCTTTGTTGTCGATGTTGAGTTAGAATTTTTTCGACTAACGAAACATAATCTGTGATTGAACTACAATAACCATCATTATCATCTAGAAAAACATGATTAGAAACTCCCGTCCAAAGATGTTTCCATCGTTTGGAGAGAGTACTAGTTTTAATGGCTTGTTTCGTGGAGAGTAAACGAGAGATGATTTCAACAAGTAAGCAATCTGGTAACAAACTAATTCCATCTTCTTCCATTAATTCTTCAAATTTGATCAATTTGGTTTGAGGTGAATTTAGGTTTAACACAACTTTGACTGCGATGGTTGTTCTAAAGTAAATATACCTTTGATGGTTACATTAAGCTTAAAGTTGGACCTCAACAATTTAGAGAAGTTCAGTTAAGTCCCTACACAATAGTTTGTTGTATGTTTGAGCTTAACTCAGTTCAGTTGGTGTATAAATTTTCTTTAGGATATAGCTGAAGTTGCAAATAATAAATCTTGAGCTTAACTCATTTTTACATGTATACAAACAAATATTCTATACCATATAACAAAATTAAATAAGAAGGAATTGTTTCTTCTTTCTTTTTGAAATCGGTTGTATATATTAAAAAGAAGTAGATAGCTCAACGTTAATTATTCAAACCGATTCCGACCATAAAAGAACCAATACTTTTTACAATACAAACAACATTATACTTCATAGCATGCAATTTAGGAGAGAAAGAAACAGGGTTGTGTTATCGTAGATTTTCTCCTCAAAACCAAACATAGAATAGCGTAAAAACATATGAATAAACCGAGCAGCTACAATTCTTCGAAAGATAAGAGTATAATGAACACGAATTAGAAAACCAAAGTTTAATGAGTCAACATATATTTTATTGTGTCGATATATAATTAAGACCATTTCATCTATGTTCCCACATCGATGGAGGAAATGAAATGTTCTTTGGTTATATACTATTATGTACGCAAATTGTTTTGTTTAGAATAGTATGATGTTTAGGATATGTTGTATGAGTGATGTTTATTTACAAAATAAAAATTGAACATCTCTTTTTACTGTGTATTCTTAACTTATATGGCTTCTTAACTTTTTAATATTTTACTATAACTTAACTTTCTTTGTTCTTAACTTCATTCATAGTGAGTGTGTATCATAAATTTACATAGCTTTTTAACCTTTTGGATTGATTTTAAATGAAAATCGTTAAGGCAACATGTCCACAATATGATACATTAAAATCCTTAGCTTTTAATTATGCAACAACGAAAAATACTAAGATTGCCGAAAATGACGAAGTATACCATAACCTCAAGGTCCAGAAAGGCTACGAGATGAGAGTCACTTAGAACCAAAGTAAACGAAGGAATGAAAGCCGATGTCAATGCAAGTACAGTCCGGTCATGAAAACACAAATAATTAACCAAACAAAAAGATTCATATAACAATCTTGTTTCATACAATCTATTTAATAGCAATGTATATTAATTAAAAGTTGTATCCCTCTTAAATCAAGCAAAAATAAGGCATAAGACAATCTAATACAATTTTTTTTAAGTAATAAATCAGTATTTTATGACATTATTACTCTGTGATCATTTGAGAGTGCATGCCAATTGGCGCATAAAACTTATACCTTTAAAAACTCGTTATTTCACATTATATATCAGTTTATACCGGTACCTTAAAAAAACTTAAATGGTATGGTATTCAGTAGGTAAAAAAATCCAAAAATATAACAATGGATTATGAGATACAAAAATGCAAAACGATGATCGTCACAATAAGGCTGAGTAAAAGCTATCTTTAACGTTTCTAGATTTTACAACATTATACTTACAACATGATTCGTCTTCAACAAAAAGGTTTATTGTCTCCATTGATTTATCAAATACAAATCGATATATCACTTTAAGCAACAAGAAATGTTCTTCAAATCTTTTTTCCAGTGTGATAGAAAATTTTCTTCTTTTTCAAGACCAAGTGGTAAAACTTTACTAAGGGTTTACTATCTAAATCAGTCTCGGCAATCATCAGTCAGCCCACTAAGCCCAACGCTTGAAAATTGAAACCTACATTCAAGCTAGTAGATTTTAAATTGTTTCATGTTGGTTAACATGCTAAGAACTCAAGTTTTTAAAATTTGAGATCTGTAACTTGGTTGGCAAAGATATTGAAAACTGTGTTCACCAAAAAAAGAATAAATAAACAAGATAATAAAGCTGGAAAAGCTGTTTCCTCTTTCTTTTATAAATGTATAACAATAGAAGCTGCTAAACCAAGAAATGACGAAACTACATAATTTAACTTGGATACTAAAATCTTTGTTCGGTGTGACAAGATGTATTATTTATATACTGGGTGTAATTTAACGTGAACTTTTTTTTTGTAAATAAAAAATATAATATTGCAATATACTTTTAAGTCTTCTACTTTGTTTTACATCAAAACAAAATCGGCTAGCCCGAAAAAGCTTTCCAAATTCAGGCATTGGTCGTCACTTTGATCGGGCCGAATACAACCTTTATAATTGCTTCATCACTTAATACTTGGCTTTGATTCTTCAAAAGATACACCGTGTATCATGAACACATAACCGTATAAACTACAATACAAATACTTCATGTGTTAACCATTTGGGTTCCTTTTTTGTTTTTATGTAGTGGCAATTTCAACCCCCTTGTATCCCACATTGGTTGAAGAGATGAAATGTTCTTTGATTATATACTATGTTGTACACAAATGGTATTCTTGGAATACTAGTATTATGTTTGGGGTACATACTTGTTTATGAAGGTCTTTACAAATTATAATTGAGCTTCATGACCGGGTAACACCCTAAATTTGTATGACTTCTTAACTTTTTAATATATAGAAAGGAATTCCTTGACAAGTACTCCAAAATTTATTTACGAAGATCTAGAGTCGATAGTGATACTTTTGTGTACTTAGATCGTTAGTAATAAATTGCAATAGTTGGACGATGTAGCCATTCATTTAAGAACAACAAAACATGACAATATTTCTTAGCTTTTGTCGTAAATAAAGATTGAAAAATAATTACACCACAATGACAAGTATAAATGTTGCGCACTTAGATATATATGATTAAAAACGGTATAATGAGTCTAAAATCAAAATTCATATGATTTAAATGAGATATTAAACTGCTTTGTTACTCGTAAAAGCAAATACATAAAAATTCATGATTTATTAACTGGTGTTAAACCTTCAAAAACGAGTTGCATTATTTCATTTACCTCTTTGAGGCCTTGATCGCAACCAACTAAAAAATCAAAATTATATTCATACACAAGAAATCAATAACGAGAATCAAAGAACTTAAAAGCATTCAAGTTTTTTGTATTGCTCTTTAGCAAAAGTGAAATACAATATGTTTTAAGATAGACTAACCCGATTATTCTTGACATGTTGATTAATAACAAGGACAGTTTGGAACACTTTTTACTAGTAGATCTATTAAAAATGTGGTAAGTAACATGTATACACTTGGATTCTTTATAAGACTACTTCAATCTTACATCCCACATAGTTTGAGAAAAAGAAATGTTACTTGGTTATATACTATGGTGTAAATGGATGATATGTCTTTAGAATAGTGTGATGTTTAAGATATGCTATTCTCAATGAAGTTCATGTACAAGAAAAAAATGAACTTCACAGACGTTAGGATATTCTAAACTTGTATAGCTTCTTGACTTTTTAATACTACTAAAAATTAACTTTTTATAAAATTTTATGTACAAAGTAAAGTGTGAACTTCATTTGTTAAGTATGCATTGTAAATTTATATAGATTACTTTTAACTTTAACTTTCTTTGTTTAACAAATACTCCAATTAAGTATTTTTTGGTAACCGTGGTTTTTAATCTTTTAACTGACTAGTCTACGGGATTTAAACGCATCGTCACACCGACTCAAACCGGGTAAGCCCTTTTGAGGTGGCACCTAGTTGGCGTTACCATTTAAGGGTTGTTTGCACCTAAAAAAATTAAACTTAAGTTAATATGAGCTGCTATAACCTTATATATCCCCTTGATTGACCACAACTAACAACTAGAAATTAATTATCAAAGTGCATATAAACTCAAGACGTTGAACTGGTAAAGCAGTCAAGTGGTTTGTACTCTGATACTCTATGGTAAAAACCTTAGTCCTTAAACCCATGTAAATATATAAACAGAATGTTGCTAGACTAAAAATATAATGCACCCAAAACACCTGAAATTTTGAGTCTCATGATAGATATAAATGTTGATGACGTATAGTCTGGAGTTGGGTCATAAACCCGACTACAGCCCAATACTCACAAGCCCGGCACGAACCGGGCCAATATCAATAAGAGTTTGGGCTCACGAAAGCCCAAGCCCAAATCTATTTACGGGATAGATATCCGATATCTTCTAAAATAAGGAGATAATCATTCCCAACCGACTTAGGCGGGATACGCCGAAGGTTGGGGAACACGGAACCAACAAGGATTCCGTGCGTATATAAAGGGAATCATATCCCTCGTTTAAGGTACGATCTCATAACCCTAAAACTCCTTAAACCCTAAACCGATTACTCACTCTCACGCCGGAGGATAATCGTGGGAGACAATCCCACGGTAAGCCTAACGGTGTTTCTTGTCTCTTAGTGCGCAGGTCTCAAGCAGCAATTCTCAATTGGTACTGGAACCGGAGCTCCAAATCAGGAACGTCCAACTTTTGTATCAACAAGTGGCGCCATCCGTGGGACCCTACACTAAGAACCGACACTAGAATGACAAAGCACGGTAATCAGCGATCGCAGTCAGACCTCATGGGGAAGAAGTCGCAAAGTGGGCTAACCCCTAAGCAGCCTTCTGGAACAACCAGCGCTGCTAAAAATAAGGGATCAGGCCAAGACTTGATCTTCCCTCTGGTGGAACCGCACTCGGGAACAACCCAAGCCACTACAACCACCACGAGTGGAGTAGACCCACTGCGCACCGTCTTTACTACTCCTTTCCAATCGGTGCTAGAAACTGACCTGACAAAGGTACTGGAGGTACCAGGCCGGGATAAGGGTATAGCGGTAGAAACAAACGCACTCACTCTTGAGGGGGTCGCGCCGGAGTTAACACCAGAAGTTTTCGTATCCCAGAATTACGAAACATTAACTGCCCTCATGCAAGAAGAAGAGAAGAATAGATCTGGTCGGAACTTGAAGGCCCGACTCAATTTCGATTCGGAATACGATACTTCCCCACTGCGCCACCAGAAAGAAAAGCGCAGAGGAAGCGGTCATAAACCCCCAGTATTCAACAGAATCGGGAGGAGAATCGAGGGGGATGAGACATCTCACTCGCAGCACTTGAGTGATAGTGATAGAGAAGAACGGCATACCAGTGTCTACGCCAGACTGGGTAGCCGTAAAGTACATGACAGACTGGGGCGAAAGCATTCCCCAAGTGAAAGCCCTCCAGATCCAGAGTCAGACTCTGAGGACAGCCGGCGAAAACGCCGTAAGAAGGAAATTTCATCTTCTGATAACTCCTCGGACAACGAGGATAGTGATACAGGACATTGGAAGTCTAGAAGCAGACGCGATAGCCAAGAGGAAGACATGTCTCTCCCGTGGCGCCGTCAGAAAGTGGACGCGTTCACCAGACGCATCAGTGATTTCTCTGAAGACAAGAAAAGGCGCATGCCTACAAATGTCAAGACCTATGATGGAACAGGTGATCCAGACGATCACCTAAAAATTTTTGAATCAGCCGCGACCATTGAGAACTGGCCACAACCAGTGTGGTGCCATATGTTTAATTCCACTCTAGTGGGAAGTGCGCGGAACTGGTTCAACAAACTCCCAAGAAGGAGCATCAATGGTTTTGAAGAGTTGAGAAAGGCGTTCCGCCTAAATTTTACTCAACGAAAAAAGTGCGCTAAAAATCCTGTTGAACTCGCCAGGGTAAAGCAGCACCAAGGAGAATCTACGAGCGCATTCATGGAACGTTTTAAAGATGAATGCATGCAAGTTAAAGCATGTCCTGAAGTACTGAAGATTTCGGGCTTCATGAATGGGATTAATAATCCAGAACTCATCAAGCGGCTGAACGACAAGATCCCGGAGACATTTGATGAACTCATGAAGCGCACTCGGTCTTTTGTCCAGGGAGAAGCCGTTGCGGCGGATAGCAAAAAGAACCACTCGAACTACCGGCCACAGGAACAACCTGGGAGGCAATCGAACGACCGAGGTAGTAACCGTAATAGGAGCTATCGCAGCCAGAGGAGCGGCAGAGATAATGACAGGTATACTCCCCTGATCAAAACACCAAAGGAAATACTCGCAGCGGAAGGTGCGAATTTCCCAAGACCACCGCAGATGCGTACGCCAGAAGAAAGGCGCACTGGGAATGGATACTGTGACTATCACGCGCAAAAGGGTCACACCACTAACGAGTGTGTCCAGCTGCGTCAACTCATCGAGAAGATGGTCAAGGAGGGCAGACTGGACCACTTAGTTAAAAACATTAAAGAGGGAAGAGATAAACAAAAGAATGGAAGCAAGAAGGAGACACCCAAAGATAAGGCCGACACAATCTACATGATACAGACGTGGCAACGAACCACTAGACAAAAGGTCAGCCAGGAGTTTTCCCGAAGAAGCGAAATTTCTTTCCCTACTCTAACTGCGGACAACGCAGCAGCAGAGCCCCTCACCATTGAAATTAGCGCGGGTGGTCACGACATACACCGCATGTACATTGATGGTGGGGCATCGGCAAATATCATGTATGAGCATTGCTTTAAAAGACTACGACCTGAAATACGCAGTCAGTTAAACCCGGTCAACACAGCACTTACTGGTTTCACGGGTGAAAAGATATGGCCCATGGGGCAACTGCGATTACTAGTGAGCGTCGGCAACGCAGAGCACTCTACGACAACCTGGATGGATTTCATGGTGATCAAATCCCCCTCGCCATACAATGGCATTATTGGGAGACCCGGGATATCAGCCATGCGCGTGGTGCCATCAACAGCGCACGGGATGCTTAAATTCCCAGTAGAAGGGGGCATTGTTACTCTTTACAATGCCACGGTACCAAACAGAGAATGTAACACGGTTACATGCGAAATGGAACCAATCCCGAAACAGTGCGCGGCCAAAGTCCCCAACTTGAAGGTCGCAATTCACCCAGAATACCCAGAACAGGAAATAACCATTGGAGGGTCATTGTCGGACAACGGCAAATCAGCTGTGTGCGCGCTCCTACAAAAGAACGTGGATATTTTCGCGTGGGAGCCAAAACACATGACCGGAGTACCACGCTCGATCACAGAGCATAAACTCAGAATCCGACAAGGGTACTCACCGATACGCCAGAAGAAGCGTGGCCAAGCTCCAAAGAGGGCGCAGGCAATTCTGACAGAGGTACAGAAATTGGTAAATGCGGGAATTATGCGTGAAGTCTACTACCACGACTGGCTCTCTAATCCAGTAATGGTCAAAAAAAGCGACGGTAGCTGGCGAATGTGTGTAGACTTCACCGACCTTAACAAAGCATGCCCGCATGACTGCTATCCATTACCAGAAATAGACTGGAAAATAGAGTCCTTGTGCGGATACCCGTTAAAGTGTTTTCTTGATGCGTACAAGGGATATCACCAGATACAGATGGCTAAGGAAGACGAGGAAAAGACAGCTTTCCACACAAGCCAAGGCGTTTACTGTTATACAAAAATGCCATTTGGCTTGAAGAATGCGGGTGCCACCTATCAGCGGTTAGTAGACAATGCCTTTGAAAAACAGGTGGGCCGTAACCTGGAAGTCTATGTGGATGACCTGGTCATAAAAAGCCATACTGAAGTTGAACTTGTGCGCGACATAAAAGAAACATTCAAGACTCTACGAGAGATCAACATGAAGCTAAATCCTAAGAAATGCACCTTCGGCGCTACTGAAGGCATGTTCTTAGGATACCTGATAGAACCTGATGGCATAAAACCTTGTCCAGAAAAGACAAAGGCGGTAATAGAACTTCCCTCACCACGCACGTTGAAGGAAGTCCAATCCCTCAACGGAAAACTGGCCGGCCTCAACAGGTTCCTGTCTAAATCAGCAGAAAAGTCATTGCCTCTTTTCAAAACACTCAAGAAGTGTATAAAAAAGGGTGACTTTTGGTGGACGACGGAGGCGGAAGAAGCCTTCACCACACTCAAACAGCATTTAGCAACGCTCCCAACACTCGTGGCACCCCGACCAGGGGAAGAGCTGATCATGTATTTATCAGCAACTCATGGGGCAGTCAGCGCAGTGCTACTAACAGACAGGGACTCGGTGCAAACCCCTATCTATTTTGTCAGCAAAGCGCTCAAGAAGACGGAGATGAACTACAGCGCCATGGAAAAGTTGGTCTTGGCACTAGTGTTTGCCGCCAAGAGACTGCGCCGGTACTTCCAAGCGCACCCGATAGCGGTAATCACAGATCAAGCCATCAAGCAGATCATCTCCAAACCCGATGCGTCAGGACGACTCCAGAAGTGGAGTGTGTTGCTAGGCGAACATAACATCTCTTACAGACCACGTACCGCAATAAAGGGACAGGTTCTGGCAGATTTCATCATCGAGAAGCCAGACACTGACGAAGTACCTACACCAAGCGAGAGGGAACTACAAGATCCATGGATTTTGTTTACAGACGGGTCCTCATGCGTGGACGGATCAGGAGCTGGCCTTATTCTCACAAACCCAGAGGGAATGGAATTCACTTACGCACTGCGTTTTGAATTTACCGCGACAAACAATGAGGCAGAATATGAAGCCCTAATCGCTGGACTACGCATTGCAGCTCGAATGGGCGTACGTAACTTGGAAGCAAATGTGGACTCCCGGCTAGTGGCCAACCACGTGTTGGGTGAATACGTGGCCAAGGAAGAGAATATGATTTAGTATCTTGAGAAGACTAAGACACTGATCAAAGGCTTTGACAGATTTACTATCAAGCAAGTCCCTAGAGGAGAAAATCGCAAGGCAGACGCACTGAGCAAGATCGCCTCGACAAGCTTCGCACACTTATCAAAGCAAGTGCTGGTGGAAACACTGAAAAGCAAATCAATATCGGAGATGGAAGTCTCCGCAGTCATAGAGGAGGATGGTCCTACATGGATGACACCAATTACGGAATTCTTAAGTAAAGGAACATTACCCCAAGAACAGACAGAAGCTCGCAGAATACGGCGCACAGCGCAGAGATTCGAATTGCGCGACAACATACTGTACCGACGTTCTTTCCTCCAACCATGGCTCCGTTGTGTCGGCCCCCTACAAGCTAATTATGTGTTGCGAGAAATCCATGAAGGTTCATGCAGCATGCATGCAGGACCACGGTCCGTTGTAGCACGTGCCATGCGATCAGGGTACTACTGGCCAACCATGCATCGAGATGCGCGGGACCTAATAAGGAAATGCAATGATTGCCAAGTTCATAGACCCGTCCCGCGCCAGCCACAGCACGAGCTAATGCCAATCACGGCGCCTTGGTCATTCTACAAATGGGGCATTGATATTGCAGGTCCTTTTCCAGTAGCAGCAGGCGGTCTCAAGTTTCTCATAGTGGCTATAGACTACTTCACCAAGTGGATAGAGGCAAAAGCAGTGGCGACAATCACCGGCAACCAGGTGAAACGCTTTGTCTGGGACAACATTGTATGTCGCTTCGGATTACCTGGTGAAATCATCTCGGATAACGGGAAACAATTCTGCGACAACCCCTTCAAAGATTGGTGCGAGAAGTTAAACATCACCCAACACTTTGCGTCGGTTACACACCCGCAAACCAATGGCTTAGTAGAGCGCGCAAATCGAAGCCTTGGCGAAGGAATCAAAGCGCGCCTTGACAAGCACAAAGGAAGGTGGGTCGAAGAGCTTTCGCATGTCTTGTGGGCACACCGCACCTCAATAAAAACAAGCACGGGGGATACCCCCTTCTCTCTAGTCTACGGGACAGAAGCTGTTATACCAACTGAGATCGGCATGCCAACTATCCGCACTGCGGAGATCAATGTAACAACAAACAATGACGAAAGACGAGTCGACTTGGACCTGCTGGAAGAAAGACGCGAACGCGCAGCCATACGGGAGGCAAGGTCGAAGTCAAAAATGAAAGGATACTATGATGCCAGGGTGCGCAATGTTTCATTCAGACCAGGCAACTTTGTCTACCGTGCCAATGAGGCAAGCCACGTAGAAGATACAGGTAAGCTCGGACCAAAGTGGGAAGGACCTTATGAGGTTACTGAAGCAATAGGCACAGGCGCGTACAGGCTACGAGGCTTGGATGGTCGTGACCTACCGCGCACATGGAACATCGGCAACCTCAAGAGGTGCTACCTATAAAGAATAGCTACGGCACAGCGCACAGACGCTCCGCACTTTTAGTGCCCAATAAACATTCATGTATTCATTTTTATTTTTCATATTTACTGTTTCCTTTGTATTTCTTAAAAAACTTGCAAGTATCAATAAAACGCCGCGGTTTCTAGCTAATTCCGCGACACATTTTAAGTTGTTATTTCCATATACTGTATGTCTTAACAATTCTTTCTTTCTTGCCCACGACGGCGTGCATGCACTACAAATAAACCCATGATGGTAAAAGGATAAGTTGACCTACTAACTAACTTGTTGAGTAAGAGGGTTGCAAACCCATCAATACCGGATCACGAATCCTTGTTAAACACCTTGTTCTCAAGACGTTGGGAATAAGATATGTGCGCAGCCCACGATGGTTGCGCAGCAATGCACACGTGCATGTTTAACAACTTAGGAACCGAGACACTTGATTCCTTAATATGATATTTACAGTACGCTGTTTATCATAACACACACGATTGTGATAAAATACTTCGAATTATTTCTCAAGTACACTATGGCTTTCATACATGATTAGGGATTACCTATAGTAGCACTGGCGTACACGTTTGTTTCTTCGGCAACGAAGGTACCTTTTACGCAAAACCAAACAGCTATGTATACATTACAAGTTTCAATAATACCCACAGCAAAACAACAACTTTTATTTATAACTACGAGTTATTACAAAAGATAGTAAACATGTCAGCTACCAGCTACTACAGCGCTTAAGTGAAGAAGTGCCAACGTGACTCATTGCTTCTTTGACTCCGCTAACATCCTGCACCTCCAATGACCAGCTCACAGTACCACCAAGCTCCCCCAACTGCGCAAATAAATTTTCCTTACCCTGCTCTAGATGCTTGAGGGCCCAGTTACATGACAGCTTATACTTGACTGCTTCAGCACGCTCCTGGTCTATTTGAGATAGCAGAGCCATTTTTTCTCCAGCAAGCTTCTCCGCATATGCAGTGGCTTCTTTTATTTCAACCTTGGCACTAGCCAATTGCACCTCCAGTGATGCAATGCGCTGGTCCTTTTGGTTGACCTGACTATTCTCTCCAGCACACTTCGCCTTCAGCTGCGCAGTCAGAGACACAAGGTTATCAACTAGCTGCTCCATTGACGCATCCCTGGGTGTCATTGGCACTGCGCTACCAATCTCCGGTTCTGAAGACTTAGGACCAGCAGGACCCTCTTTAGATGGCGACTCTGCACTCTGTTCGGACCTACAAACACAGACAGACTTATAGAGATCTCATGCGCACACCGGATGAAAACAAACATTAGTCATACTATCAAGAGTACTTACTGGGGCCCAGAACCATCTGCTGATGGGTGCGATGATGCTGCCGCACTCTCCGAAGACTCAATATGAACAGTCACGGGACGCTTCTTCCTTGATGAACTTGCGCCATCCCCGCTGCGCGACCTTTTACGCAATAATGCATGCTCTTGCTTCTCCATTTCCTCATCAATAGGATCTGCCACTACGGGTGGTGGCTGCGTAGTAGGAGAGGGCACACGCGGGCTCGGCATGCCTTGCACCGGCGTTGCCTCTATTGCAACGGAAGAGCTGGTCCCTGTCCCCCCTAAGTTCAGCTCTATTGTATGCCCCGCGGTTCTCGCTAGTATTGGCTCTTAGCCTTCTTTCAAAGGCCGTACCCCCGAACGCACATCCAGCGGTTTAGCTAATTGTACTACAGCGAATAGATCCATTTCTGCGCAAAAGAAGCAACAAAGGGCATAAGTTATATAATGCGCAAATACAGATAGACGACTCTCATTATTTATACAGAGGTACAGCGGAATGAGTACCCACCCTGGCCATTGGCGTCCAAGAAGATTGGGATCTCATCTTCGGGACCAAAATAGTTACGACTGATGCCCATATGTACCAGAAATCCCTCCGGATAGGCACTGATTCGTTGTGAAGTGAGTGTGTGAAAACACAAATATCAACGTATATCAAAATAACCGTAAAATTCGACAAATCAACCCTTTAGGAAAAAGGTCAACGTATCAAATCTCACGGGTGTGATAAAAGTGATACCGGGAAAGTGATTTCCCCGGGTCGTGTCCCAACGAGGTGTGAAATTGACGGGATCGTTGAGTTTTGTGATAAGGACTTGAATGGTTAAACGAATTTTGGATTTTGATTACACTACAAATTAAAGAACGGAAATGAAAATAAAGCATGTAAAACAAAGAAAACACTAAATAAACTACAACTAAGCCTAAGAAACAATAAGACAACGCTAAATTACATCCTAAGGTGCTAAAATGCAAAAACGCTAAAAACCGGGAACACACCGAGCCATAAACGTAAAACTTTTGCAATTTAAGGGCTACGGGTGTGAAATCAATTTTCCTACATTCTAAACGACTAAAAATAATTTTAGGAAAAAGCCGGGAATTTTTTCGACTTTTAAATTATTTATTATGATTTAAAAACGATTAAACACTAATTAATTGATAAAAAATACTAAACTACTATAGAAAAATCTGAAAATTAACAGAAAACTACTTTGATTAACTCTGATTATGAGAAAATTAAAAAATGTGGATGGTACTTTGGAAAATAGGCTCGAAATAAGCCAAAGATAGCTTATAAGCCAAACTGCCTAAAGTGTCCTTAAGAGATTAGTTATGCGAACTATGACTGATAAAAGACCCAAGGGCAGTTGGTTGTGGTGTTGTGTGTTGAGGCTTTGGAAGGCTAGAGGTCACAGGTTCGAATCCTGGCCTCTACCCTTTTTGCAAAACATATTTTTTTTTTTTTCAACTTTTTCTTTAGGAACTTAAAGATGCAATGAAGAGAAGCTATTTTAATGAAACCAACTTTTCAAAAAAAACTAGCAATAAGCAGTTAAGACTGCTTATTGTTTGCTGATAATGACAGTAAGCACACAGGTCTAGATACTAAACAAACATCCCTTATAAGTTAACAACCAAACACTCCTTGAAGAGTGTTTCAATTTCACCACACAAGCAGTACAACAATCAAGCAAACTGTGGGAACAAACAAACTAAACCAAGTCTAACTAAATCTAAATAAGCTAAACATCTAACTTTTGGGAAAAACAGTTGGCATTAAGAACTAAACTAGGGGGAGTCCTACACTATAAATGAGGAGATAAGCAAATGGAAAGCAAGCAACTAAGGGAATAAGCTATAAAGGGAGTGAAATAAGCTGCAAACTAAGTTCCTACCCTAGAAAATTACTCATAACTCTTCTAAATAAGTTAAAGTATGCTGCTAATAAGCTACTGTGACAGTGAACTCACTTATTGCAATTTCAAGCTCACAACAGCCTAAATGGCTTCTTTCCAGCTTAAAGTTAAGCTGCAAAAAGACAACCAAAGCAAAGGGAAGCTGCACAAGATCAAGGTTAGCATGGTAAAGAATTAAAATAAGCTGATTGAATGGTGAAAAGCAGTGATTAACAGCTCACAATTAAGCTGTTATCAGCTGGTTTGGGCCATATTTTCACTGGTGCAGAAAAAATGTTGCGAAGGGTCAATTTAAACTAGATTTGAACTAAGCTAAAGGTAAACTTTAAGCACAAAACTGACAATACAGAGAGTTGGACATAAACGGGTTTAAGAAACACAAACTTAGCACAATTTAGATAACAATTAGGCCAAGAAAAATTTCTAAAAACAGAAGCTTGAGCTGCTGTCTTGTGCCACACCAAATAAAACAGCAGACAGATTTCGTTTTCACTAAACTTGTACAAGTCTTTTAAAATCTTTGCCCCACCCTTTTACACTAACCTATACCTGATAAAAGAACTTTGACTTGATAAGTCAAATGGGTTAAAAACTCTATTTTACCAATGGGTAAGCTCAAACCAAACACCCCTGAATGGGTGGAAATCTTTTCAAAACTGATTTTTTTTTTCTTTTCAAAAACAAACTCAAGAAACTAACTTGCAATTAAAAATGGAGCTTTGGAACAAATGCTAAACAGTAATAAGCCAATAAGCAGAAACTTAGAAAGCCAAGTAAAAGTAAAAAGACTTTTTCATTAATTAAAAATTACAACTGAATTTAAAACTAAAACTAATTTAAGAACTAAATTTTCTAATGCCCCTGAGAGGCTACAATGAGCATCTATTTATACTAAGACTAAATCTTCAATTCTTCAAGTCTTTGGCTTCTTGTGCTTGCTTTGATCTCAATCTTGACCCTCCAATTGGTAGGTACCCATTTGAAGCATATCTGAGCCGTCCCTTAGTTCTTTTTGCTTGGATTGCCACAGTGGCAAGTTATGGGGGAAAGGGTAGTGGGTTTGGGTTTTGGGAAAATCCGGGTAAAGGGTTGAAGGTGGTTTTGGTTTTGATGAAGTTGGGTAAAAGAGTGAGAGAGGGGTTGAGTGTTTAGGTTGAAGAGAAAGGAGAGGTTTGGGAACCTGTGTTCTAGGGTTCTGGGAGCAGGGGAGCTTGGGCGGGAAATGGGGAAGAAAGGTTGGGTGGGTTGGTTTTATCAATTTGACCGGGTCATAGGTTATAAGACCGGGTTGGATATTGGTACTGGATTGGGTTGGTTTGTTATAATTTGGGCCTAAGGATGTTAAATGGGTTTAGGATTTAAGCTTAGGATTAAACATGGAACCAAAGTGTAGCTTAGGGGTTAAACATGTACAATCCGAAATTCTAAGGACCAATCAAGTAACTTATGAAGTATTATCCAAGGGCTGTCTTTGTCAATCACCAAAAGTGCAGGGACTGAATTTGCCAATTTGTGAAACCTGAGGACTAAACTGGACAATTTTAAAAATCCAGGGATCACAACTGTAATTTCTCAAACTTTTGAAATTTTTCACCAAAGGACTAATTATGACAACTTATGATTTCAAAAGGACCTTTGGTGACTTTTCTTTTTAAATTACGTGCTCAGGGACTATTTCTGTCAATTTTTGAAAGTCGGGGGACTGAAACTGCCAATTATGCAAAGTTTGTTCGTTTTTCATTTGTTTTGCATTTGAAACATATAAAACACAATTTTGAGATATTTTCAGTCTTTTGATGCATTTCGGAGTGTTTTTGAATGTTTTGCAGTTCAGTTTTGACCTAAAATGATGAGTGAATACGCACTCATCAAATCCCCCACACTAAAACATTGCTAGTCCCTAGCAATCTTTTGAGAAAACTTAATGGATTTGAGTCTCTTTACCAAAAGCCATTACTTCTGGAGTAGCCAAATGTTTCAGTTCAAGTAAGAACCATGGTACACCGATAACCATGTGATTTTGAGCAAACCACCAGCTTTCAACGGTTTTGATTTGTCTTTACCAGAAGCCGTACCCTTCTGGACTAGCCAACTCTTAGATAAATTATCAATATTATCTTTGGTGAGTCGATTACCAATTATGGATTTCCAACTGCCTTTACCACAAGCCATAACCTTGCGGGCTAGCCAACTCTTCACTAATTAAAGATATGGTGAGCTGAACACCATACAATTTTGGGCAAATTGCAAGCCGTCAACGGATTTGATAAATCTTTACCAAGAGCCGTTTGCTCCTGGATTAGCCAATCCTTTAGTCTTACAGACATGGCGGACTGATAACCAAATGAGTAAGTGTAAACACTTACTCAAAAAAAAAAAATTTTGGCCAAAAACGGGGGAATTAATATAATTATATGATAAAATTCGTGAGAATTCCCCCCCACAATTAGAAATGAATATTGCCCTCAATATTCAAAGTACCGGCGGTTATGCCGAAACAAAGAACGTAAAAGGGAAATACTACGGCCATTATTTGAAAGGATTTTTTTTTTTTTTTTTTTTTTTTTTTTTTTTTTATTTTAAACATGTGGGCAACCCCCCCACACTAGGGTGGTAGAAAGGAGAAAGAAATCAGAAATATGGGTGAAAACCCATATAGCGTGCTACTGTTTTTGATTACCGAGTCGCTAGCTTGACTCGATCCCCGCATTCATTGGTTCATGGGGAAGCAAAGTGGAAGAAACAATCTCCATCGGACTTTCATTCAAGATGTTTGGACAAACATTTGAAGCACGTGAAAGTTCCACACCGATGAGATATACATAGAACCGGCTCAAAAATGATATATGGAAATGCCGGGATCAAAGATAATGTCTTCATTCCCGAAGGAGTGAAGAATAGGAGAAGTGACAGAATATATGAAGAAAAGAAAGAAAATCATGATAGCAATCATGACTAACTCTTCATCCTCAATAGGAGAATTCATAGTCTCATGAATCTCATCAGTTAAGCTCAATTGGTCTAGACATATCTCGGGTGTGTCTAGATCAAAGTAGAAGTTATCATACTCCGGCGGAGATATGATATGAGTGAGTTCATCGGAGAACTCCATGAAGGTGAATGAATCATATTCAGAATTGATATGAGTGGGTTCACTGGCGAACTCCTCCAATGTAAATGATTCATAATCGGGGAGAGAATTATGAGAATGAGAAGTGGTACTGCCACTAATCTTCTCTCCCATATTGTCAAAATAGAAGGCTTTCATTTCCGGAATAGAATCATCGGAGAGAATGTCATTACCCTTAATGGGGGTAGGAGATGAAATAGGTTTCTCTTTGAAAGCCTCGATTTTAGAAATGAGAAGACTGACATTCAATAATGTTGCTCGAAGAGCTTCATCTTTGATTTCAGTGTCAGTTACTTCATCATTCTCTTCTTCTAAGCTAACAAGCTCAGAAGGCGAATCTTCCATATAAATGATGTCTCCGCAAGATAACGAATCATCATCATCAGAATCGGAGAACATCTCAACATGATCAATTTGGAAGACAAGAGGAGGGGGGATATCACACACATGATCAAGAATTCCCTGTGACTCTCTTGGGATTGGGATAAGGTTCTCAACACTAGACTTTATGAATTCGTCCGATTCCTTTTCAGGAACAGTGTCGAGATGCTTGTCCCCCATAATAAGAGAGTGAGTGTGAATCTCGGGTGTGATAGCAGTTGTTTGAGATGGAATCTCAACTGCAGGGATATCAACTGACTGAGGGAGTTGAGAAGTATTATCTTTAAAAGGATAAAAACTCTCCTCGTCATCGTCATAAAGTGCTGCCTTGAGAAATTGGGAACGTCTTAGAGCTGCTTGCTCTAGGATTGATAATTCTTCCCTAGATTTGCGAGCCTCTCGTTCTTCTCGTTCTTCGGCCAGCAATTCTCCTATGGTCTTTTCACCACTCACTTGATTCTTAAGGTTACTAATCATATCATCAAGTGTTTTCATTGTGGTTTCAAAATCTTGGGAGATTTCTTGAGATAACGGCTCAGGTGGAGTTTGAACCGTATAGTGCTGTGGAGGTTGGAAATTTTCAAACATGTGAGAGTCATGATTGTTATAAGGAATTGGGTTCCCTATTTGACAATCAGAGCTGAAATGGGGACCTCCACAGTACTCACAACAGTAAAACTGTTGAGTCTGGATTGGTGAATCATATGGATTTTGGTTATAACCAAAACTCTGAGCATCACCGGAAATCTGTTCATAGACAAACGTATTTCCGGATTGACACTCAAATCCTTGGTGAGGACCTCCACAAAATTCACAGCAGAAGTGTTGATTATATGAAGATAAGTCGGGTTGTTGTGGGTAATTGAAAAAATTTGGGGGGTCATTAAATGAGTTCTGATTAGGAACATAATCAAATGAATTCCTCGAACCACAAAACAAACAACTCCCGTTATGAATATCATTACCACATTGTACACACGTACACCAACGACAGGGTGAACCAAAGAGAGGCTCACCACAACCGACACAAGGAATAAACGATTGCATTTGAGAGTTATGAAGAGGAATCGGTTTATTCAAAGAATCATCAAAACCAACATGGTGATCCGAATGACTATCAAGTCTCGAAGAACATTCAGAAAAATCAGGAGGTGGGACAAGTGGTGTGCTCTGAGAGCTAGCAATTTCCACCACTTCCGTTATGGTCTCCGGTTTTGGTTCTTGAGAAACGTGAAGATTAGGCAAGTCATTCTTGCTAGTCACCGGTGTTTGAATGGGTTCATCGTAATCAATTCTAATTCTCGACCTTTTTTCATCGGCTTGAATTTGTTCGATTAGATTACAGACTCTATCTTCGAAGAAAGTGTCCTCGTAATCCTCGGTGGGTGCTTGGGGTAGCTCCGACGTTTGAACTGGTTTGTCAAGATTAGAATGTATTTCAGGTTGTGGCGGGTGGTCGAAATAACTTTGAAAAGAATTTTTGATGGATAATTCGCACGAATTGCAAAATTCGCTTGAACTAGGACCTCCACACCGCTCACACACATTTGTGACGATGATGTTGACGATTGTCGACATAAGAATTAAACATATAGAGGGTTAAGAAGAGAATCAAACGGTTTTGAGGTTAAAGAAGAGTAGAATCAAACGGTACGAGAGGGTAAGAGAAATAGAATCATACGAATAAGAGGAATGAGAAGAATATTTTTGGATTTTCAAAAACGGTAACTTCACGAGGAAGGTTCTTCAAGTCACTAATCGCAAAAATCACGATATTGTCGCAACACACCTCCCCGGCAGCGGCGCCAAAATTTGATTCGTTGTGAAGTGAGTGTGTGAAAACACAAATATCAACGTATATCAAAATAACCGTAAAATTCGACAAATCAACCCTTTAGGAAAAAGGTCAACGTATCAAATCTCACGGGTGTGATAAAAGTGATACCGGGAAAGTGATTTCCCCGGGTCGTGTCCCAACGAGGTGTGAAATTGACGGGATCGTTGAGTTTTGTGATAAGGACTTGAATGGTTAAACGAATTTTGGATTTTGATTACACTACAAATTAAAGAACGGAAATGAAAATAAAGCATGTAAAACAAAGAAAACACTAAATAAACTACAACTAAGCCTAAGAAACAATAAGACAACGCTAAATTACATCCTAAGGTGCTAAAATGCAAAAACGCTAAAAACCGGGAACACACCGAGCCATAAACGTAAAACTTTTGCAATTTAAGGGCTACGGGTGTGAAATCAATTTTCCTACATTCTAAACGACTAAAAATAATTTTAGGAAAAAGCCGGGAATTTTTTCGACTTTTAAATTATTTATTATGATTTAAAAACGATTAAACACTAATTAATTGATAAAAAATACTAAACTACTATAGAAAAATCTGAAAATTAACAGAAAACTACTTTGATTAACTCTGATTATGAGAAAATTAAAAAATGTGGATGGTACTTTGGAAAATAAGCTCGAAATAAGCCAAAGATAGCTTATAAGCCAAACTGCCTAAAGTGTCCTTAAGAGATTAGTTATGCGAACTATGACTGATAAAAGACCCAAGGGCAGTTGGTTGTGGTGTTGTGTGTTGAGGCTTTGGAAGGCTAGAGGTCACAGGTTCGAATCCTGGCCTCTACCCTTTTTGCAAAACATATTTTTTTTTTTCAACTTTTTCTTTAGGAACTTAAAGATGCAATGAAGAGAAGCTATTTTAATGAAACCAACTTTTCAAAAAAAACTAGCAATAAGCAGTTAAGACTGCTTATTGTTTGCTGATAATGACAGTAAGCACACAGGTCTAGATACTAAACAAACATCCCTTATAAGTTAACAACCAAACACTCCTTGAAGAGTGTTTCAATTTCACCACACAAGCAGTACAACAATCAAGCAAACTGTGGGAACAAACAAACTAAACCAAGTCTAACTAAATCTAAATAAGCTAAACATCTAACTTTTGGGAAAAACAGTTGGCATTAAGAACTAAACTAGGGGGAGTCCTACACTATAAATGAGGAGATAAGCAAATGGAAAGCAAGCAACTAAGGGAATAAGCTATAAAGGGAGTGAAATAAGCTGCAAACTAAGTTCCTACCCTAGAAAATTACTCATAACTCTTCTAAATAAGTTAAAGTATGCTGCTAATAAGCTACTGTGACAGTGAACTCACTTATTGCAATTTCAAGCTCACAACAGCCTAAATGGCTTCTTTCCAGCTTAAAGTTAAGCTGCAAAAAGACAACCAAAGCAAAGGGAAGCTGCACAAGATCAAGGTTAGCATGGTAAAGAATTAAAATAAGCTGATTGAATGGTGAAAAGCAGTGATTAACAGCTCACAATTAAGCTGTTATCAGCTGGTTTGGGCCATATTTTCACTGGTGCAGAAAAAATGTTGCGAAGGGTCAATTTAAACTAGATTTGAACTAAGCTAAAGGTAAACTTTAAGCACAAAACTGACAATACAGAGAGTTGGACATAAACGGGTTTAAGAAACACAAACTTAGCACAATTTAGATAACAATTAGGCCAAGAAAAATTTCTAAAAACAGAAGCTTGAGCTGCTGTCTTGTGCCACACCAAATAAAACAGCAGACAGATTTCGTTTTCACTAAACTTGTACAAGTCTTTTAAAATCTTTGCCCCACCCTTTTACACTAACCTATACCTGATAAAAGAACTTTGACTTGATAAGTCAAATGGGTTAAAAACTCTATTTTACCAATGGGTAAGCTCAAACCAAACACCCCTGAATGGGTGGAAATCTTTTCAAAACTGATTTTTTTTTTCTTTTCAAAAACAAACTCAAGAAACTAACTTGCAATTAAAAATGGAGCTTTGGAACAAATGCTAAACAGTAATAAGCCAATAAGCAGAAACTTAGAAAGCCAAGTAAAAGTAAAAAGACTTTTTCATTAATTAAAAATTACAACTGAATTTAAAACTAAAACTAATTTAAGAACTAAATTTTCTAATGCCCCTGAGAGGCTACAATGAGCATCTATTTATACTAAGACTAAATCTTCAATTCTTCAAGTCTTTGGCTTCTTGTGCTTGCTTTGATCTCAATCTTGACCCTCCAATTGGTAGGTACCCATTTGAAGCATATCTGAGCCGTCCCTTAGTTCTTTTTGCTTGGATTGCCACAGTGGCAAGTTATGGGGGAAAGGGTAGTGGGTTTGGGTTTTGGGAAAATCCGGGTAAAGGGTTGAAGGTGGTTTTGGTTTTGATGAAGTTGGGTAAAAGAGTGAGAGAGGGGTTGAGTGTTTAGGTTGAAGAGAAAGGAGAGGTTTGGGAACCTGTGTTCTAGGGTTCTGGGAGCAGGGGAGCTTGGGCGGGAAATGGGGAAGAAAGGTTGGGTGGGTTGGTTTTATCAATTTGACCGGGTCATAGGTTATAAGACCGGGTTGGATATTGGTACTGGATTGGGTTGGTTTGTTATAATTTGGGCCTAAGGATGTTAAATGGGTTTAGGATTTAAGCTTAGGATTAAACATGGAACCAAAGTGTAGCTTAGGGGTTAAACATGTACAATCCGAAATTCTAAGGACCAATCAAGTAACTTATGAAGTATTATCCAAGGGCTGTCTTTGTCAATCACCAAAAGTGCAGGGACTGAATTTGCCAATTTGTGAAACCTGAGGACTAAACTGGACAATTTTAAAAATCCAGGGATCACAACTGTAATTTCTCAAACTTTTGAAATTTTTCACCAAAGGACTAATTATGACAACTTATGATTTCAAAAGGACCTTTGGTGACTTTTCTTTTTAAATTACGTGCTCAGGGACTATTTCTGTCAATTTTTGAAAGTCGGGGGACTGAAACTGCCAATTATGCAAAGTTTGTTCGTTTTTCATTTGTTTTGCATTTGAAACATATAAAACACAATTTTGAGATATTTTCAGTCTTTTGATGCATTTCGGAGTGTTTTTGAATGTTTTGCAGTTCAGTTTTGACCTAAAATGATGAGTGAATACGCACTCATCAAATCCCCCACACTAAAACATTGCTAGTCCCTAGCAATCTTTTGAGAAAACTTAATGGATTTGAGTCTCTTTACCAAAAGCCATTACTTCTGGAGTAGCCAAATGTTTCAGTTCAAGTAAGAACCATGGTACACCGATAACCATGTGATTTTGAGCAAACCACCAGCTTTCAACGGTTTTGATTTGTCTTTACCAGAAGCCGTACCCTTCTGGACTAGCCAACTCTTAGATAAATTATCAATATTATCTTTGGTGAGTCGATTACCAATTATGGATTTCCAACTGCCTTTACCACAAGCCATAACCTTGCGGGCTAGCCAACTCTTCACTAATTAAAGATATGGTGAGCTGAACACCATACAATTTTGGGCAAATTGCAAGCCGTCAACGGATTTGATAAATCTTTACCAAGAGCCGTTTGCTCCTGGATTAGCCAATCCTTTAGTCTTACAGACATGGCGGACTGATAACCAAATGAGTAAGTGTAAACACTTACTCAAAAAAAAAAATTTTGGCCAAAAACGGGGGAATTAATATAATTATATGATAAAATTCGTGAGAATTCCCCCCCACAATTAGAAATGAATATTGCCCTCAATATTCAAAGTACCGGCGGTTATGCCGAAACAAAGAACGTAAAAGGGAAATACTACGGCCATTATTTGAAAGGATTTTTTTTTTTTTTTTTTTTTTTTTTTTTTTTTTATTTTAAACATGTGGGCAACCCCCCCACACTAGGGTGGTAGAAAGGAGAAAGAAATCAGAAATATGGGTGAAAACCCATATAGCGTGCTACTGTTTTTGATTACCGAGTCGCTAGCTTGACTCGATCCCCGCATTCATTGGTTCATGGGGAAGCAAAGTGGAAGAAACAATCTCCATCGGACTTTCATTCAAGATGTTTGGACAAACATTTGAAGCACGTGAAAGTTCCACACCGATGAGATATACATAGAACCGGCTCAAAAATGATATATGGAAATGCCGGGATCAAAGATAATGTCTTCATTCCCGAAGGAGTGAAGAATAGGAGAAGTGACAGAATATATGAAGAAAAGAAAGAAAATCATGATAGCAATCATGACTAACTCTTCATCCTCAATAGGAGAATTCATAGTCTCATGAATCTCATCAGTTAAGCTCAATTGGTCTAGACATATCTCGGGTGTGTCTAGATCAAAGTAGAAGTTATCATACTCCGGCGGAGATATGATATGAGTGAGTTCATCGGAGAACTCCATGAAGGTGAATGAATCATATTCAGAATTGATATGAGTGGGTTCACTGGCGAACTCCTCCAATGTAAATGATTCATAATCGGGGAGAGAATTATGAGAATGAGAAGTGGTACTGCCACTAATCTTCTCTCCCATATTGTCAAAATAGAAGGCTTTCATTTCCGGAATAGAATCATCGGAGAGAATGTCATTACCCTTAATGGGGGTAGGAGATGAAATAGGTTTCTCTTTGAAAGCCTCGATTTTAGAAATGAGAAGACTGACATTCAATAATGTTGCTCGAAGAGCTTCATCTTTGATTTCAGTGTCAGTTACTTCATCATTCTCTTCTTCTAAGCTAACAAGCTCAGAAGGCGAATCTTCCATATAAATGATGTCTCCGCAAGATAACGAATCATCATCATCAGAATCGGAGAACATCTCAACATGATCAATTTGGAAGACAAGAGGAGGGGGGATATCACACACATGATCAAGAATTCCCTGTGACTCTCTTGGGATTGGGATAAGGTTCTCAGGGAGGGGGCACTCATCCCTCTCTAATGTACCCCGGGTATAAAACTCATAGTTCCATGGAAAGCATATATCATCTACCCAGAAGAAATACTCCCTCCAATCCCGGAGTGAGTCTAGTTTATCTGTATAGCATTGGAGCCTACCGGCACGCTTCGCAAAAGATACCCACCCATGTGCCCATATTGTGTGATAAAAGGCGCGGAATAAATGGATGGTGGGGTTCACTGCCAGTAAACGGCAATTTACCTCAAAATTGGTAATTTTGGCCGCACCGATACAGTGTAATTGGGATATATGCAGGCTGTAATAGTTTAACACGTCGCATAGAAAGCGGGACAGGGGCACACGTTGGTTCGCAAAATCGAACAACCGTGTATAAACCCCTACTTTCCCTCTGGGGAAGTCCGCAATGGTTGCCTGCGCATCCGGCACAACCGGATGCACGTCGAGGGGTATAAAGTAATCTGAGGTGAACTCTAAGAGATTGCTCTCGGTCAAGAAAGAGGTAAAGTCCGATAATTGTTTCACCATGGTGTACAGAAACGCACGCGCGGTTACCTTAAAGTGGGTTAATTTCTGGGTTGCCGCTGCAGATTTATTTCAACAATGGTGGATTATTTCTTTTTCACTGAGAATACCATGGTGAAAATGGAGAGTGTTTTTATACTTTTTTCCCATCCACCCGATACGTGACACGTGGTCCCCACTACCTTCCCTTGTGTGGCTGAGATTCCTCTGATGGGACGCGGGACAGTAACTTTCCCCCGAATATCGAGGCACTTACAATTCACTTTTATGTCCAGATGCATTGCACCTACGGGTATGTGTATAGCTTCTTCCATACGTTTTGTAAGTTATTTATTTTATTTTAGATTAACAGTCATTAGTCTAGCATCCGCAGTTACGCACTGCGCATACTAGACTGGGGGAACATGATGACGTATAGTCTGGAGTTGGGTCATAAACCCGACTACAGCCCAATACTCACAAGCCCGGCACGAACCGGGCCAATATCAATAAGAGTTTGGGCTCACGAAAGCCCAAACCCAAATCTATTTACGGGATAGATATCCGATATCTTCTAAAATAAGGAGATAATCATTCCCAACCGACTTAGGCGGGATACGCCGAAGGTTGGGGAACACGGAACCAACAAGGATTCCGTGCGTATATAAAGGGAATCATATCCCTCGTTTAAGGTACGATCTCATAACCCTAAAACTCCTTAAACCCTAAACCGATTACTCACTCTCACGCCGGAGGATAATCGTGGGAGACAATCCCACGGTAAGCCTAACGGTGTTTCTTGTCTCTTAGTGCGCAGGTCTCAAGCAGCAATTCTCAATTGGTACTGGAACCGGAGCTCCAAATCAGGAACGTCCAACTTTTGTATCAACAAATGTAGTTTACGGTAGTAAGTTTGTCTCTCAAAATGTTATAAGACGCTTATAGATTTAACAACATTGTACTTATAGCATGTTTTGTCTAGGAAACAAAAGTTTATGTTCGCCATTGATTTATCTAATAACAATCGATATATCACTTTAAACAACAAGATATTTTCTCCATTTTTATTTAATGGTGTCCGCCTAATGACGGGGCTCTAAAAATTTAACTTGGTTTATTGGACAACGGTTAAACCGGGTTTAGCGGGTATCGGTGTTGTGTTGCGGAATAATGAGGGTGTTGTGATTGCGTTATTCTCTATCCAAGCTAGTGTTATGGACTCTAATGTTGCATACGTGGTGACTATAAAAGAAGCGTGTAAGATGGTAAACAAGCTAAAAGGACGAGTTTAAATATGTGAATATCATTATTGAAAGTTGAATGCGATGTTATGGGTTAGTTGTCCAAATAAGAGACCATGGTGGTTATAACCTCACTTCCGGCATATAGACGACATTTTTCGAGTTGATTAGGTTGATCGATTGTATGGCACGACTTATCAAATTCATTAATATGTCTCATGATATGATCGACTATTGTATGGTGATACATTATTTCCCTTTTCATTTTCATTTTTAGCTTTAATCTACTTCTTTTAACTGATATGATCGAGCAATTGATAAACGAGTAGATTTTAATCGTTTTACTGTTATAAATCATCATATGTCCCTTTTCCAAACCATATGTTACATATGTATACACTAATAAAAGGTGGTTGGGCAAAATCTTTAGTATGTTCAAAACATTTTATGTTAACACACTACATTATTATATGTTAAATATTTTGGTTAATAAATACTACTTCTAAGAAAAGATGTATTAGCTAGAATGAAAAACGTTAATCAGAAAAACAATAAATATGCATGATTATAAGACAAAAAACAGATACATCAATTACATAAAAGTGTTTGTTTAAATAACTGGTTTCTTAACTAAAAAAGTAGAAATTCTGGTTAACCCGATCGGGTTCAGGTCAATTCGGGTTAAAGCTTAAAAAATATACCTGAACCCGAACTTGTTTAGAGTCCGGGTAACTCGGTTCGGGTCAACTCGGGCTGGGTCAATTCGGGTTAGCTCGAGTTAGCTCGGGTTTGGGTCTAGATCGTTTGAAAAATATAGAATTTTGGTGTTTACATACAAATTAGATTGAAAAAAAAATGAAACTTGAGTTGTCTCGAACCCGAGTAAGAGACATATATTATTCCTGAACCCGATCTTATTTAAAACTCGGTTTAATTCGAGTTGACCCGATTGGCTCAAATATAATTTTAGACCCAACTAACCGACCCGAAAAACTATATTCAAGTTCGGGTTCGGGTTTGAGTTTGGGTTCGAGTCTGGGTCAGGTTTTATAACACCCCTAATAACAAGCATATACGAACTCAAATTCTAGAGAATTAGCTACGTACTTAAAAGATTAATAATGATCATAGTACAATTGACATACATAAAATATGAAATTGTAATTTTGAAACTTTTGTTTTTTAAGAAACTCACGAGTATATGAGGAACAAGCGCATATTAATAGTTTAATTTTTTTTTAACTTGTCTTTAATATACCATTAAATCAAAAGGTAATTAAAAAATTGGATATATTAATGAATTTGGTTAGTCTTGCCATACAATAGATAATATTTCTCGACATGCCATGAAATGGTAATTACTTTTTAAGAAAACCATTAGTTTGTAAAAAAACTCACCAAAGTATACTAGCCGGGTACTCGCGCGTTGCAACGGCGGGTCCCCGTGTGGTTATATTTTCCGTCCATTGCAAGGTTTTTCCGACAAATTGCTCTTATAAAAGCGAAAAAAAGAAAGTCCAAACAAATGTTATCAATTGAAAGTTAATATAATTTTAAAGAAGTTAATGCGAGAATCAATTCTCATGTGTAGGTTTTAATGTGTGGTCTTAATGGGGGAGGATCAATTTCGGGTGTGTTGCTTAATTTTAGGCTTAGAATTAAGATCAGAGTTAGGTTTAACAGATTCCTCCATTATAATATAGTATGATTTAATGTAGTTAGCGGATAGTGTAACTTTTAAATCAACTAGGCAGGATAGCCCGTGCGATGCACACGGGCTTTATAAAAGTTGTTATAGTGTAATTTTTTGTAGTTTTTTTTTGCGTCATTTTATATTTAAGTTGTGATTAAAATACTTTATTTAGTTAAGTTGTGAGAGTGTAGTATTTGCCTTTTATTTTCGTTGTTTTATATTTAAGTTGTTATGGTATCTCACATTTTCTAAACTTTATATTTTTTTAAAATGGATGTATATAAGTTTTTATGGTTTAATATTTGGGATGTATTTTTGTGATTGTATTTATAAGTTTTAAAATATAAGTGTAAGTTGTAAGCATTTTTTTTAAAGTTTAGGCCGTTAATGGCATGCATTGTAAGGTTACCAAGTTGATGCCTTATGGATTAATAAAGTGAATAAGCCCAAACTAATACTCATAAGCTGGAAAAAAAGAGAGTCCAATTCAATCAACTAAAACAATGTTGGCTCGGGCATTTCATCGAACACATAATATGCAACAATAAAAAGTGCATATTTCACATACACCAAAGAAGGAGTGGCTTCATCCTTGGTATGTAACAGATATACATAACAAAATCTAGAAGCATCATCAATAAATGTCACAAAGTACTTCTTATTCCCCAAAGAAGGAGTGGCATGCAAATCACACAGGTCACTGTGAATAAGCTCCAAGATCTTAGTCTCACGACTAACACCCTGAAAGGGTTTCTTGGTTATCTTGGTCAACATGCAAGTTTTACACTTTTCAGTGTCCATGTCAAAAGCAGGGATTAAACCATCCCTAGACATATCTTGCATCCTTTTATAGTGAACATGACCAAGTCTAGCATGCCAAAGGTTAGAATCACTTTGATCAAATGTGGTCACAAAAGCTGAAATAACACTGTCAGTGGTAATATTAAGCCTGAACATTTGATTACATAAATAACCAAAACCAATAAAAACACCACATTTAGAAAGAACAAATTTATCAGATTCAATAACTTGTTTATATCCATGATTATTCAAAACACTACTTGAAACCAAGTTCTTCCTGATATCAGGAACATGAATAACATTAAACAAAGTTACAATCTTTCCAGAACTAAACCTAAGATCTACACAACCACGACCATGCACCAAGGCTGTTGACTCATTTCCCATGTGAAGAATAGAACCATCATTCAGTGACTCATAAGTCTTGAACCAGCTTCTATCTTTACACACATGAACTGTTGCACCAGAGTCAACCCACCACGCAACATCATCATCCTTTCAGTGAGTTGGCTGAACCACCACTCCCTGAACCATTAGTGCCTGATCCATTGGCTTTACCACCAACTTTAACACCCTTGCAGTCCCTTTTAATGTGACCAGTCTTGCCACATTTCCAACAAGTAGGTGTAGCCTTCTTGTTAGGATCTGCCCTTGTGTTGTCATGATATTTGCGTTTGCCTTTGTTGTCATTGTACCTGGTAGAGTTGTTATGCTCTACCATATTGACAACAGATGGTCCAGCAGCATTGCTACTCTTTGGCTTGTCATTATCCTGCACCTTGAGAGATTCCTCAATGTGCAGATGACTGCCCAACTCAACAAGAGTTAACTCCTCCTTCATATGTTTCAAGGTATGCTTGAAATCTTTCCATGAAGGAGGGAGTTTGTCAATGACACAAGAGACTTTGATAGCCTCATCCATGTTCATTTGGTGTTGTGTAAACCTTCCAAGTATTCCAAGAAGTTCATTGTATTGTTCCATGACTGGTCTTGAATCAGTCATTTTGTAATTTGTGAAATTACTAACAAGGAACTTCTTACTTGATGCATCCTCAGCCATATATTTGGCATCCAAGGAATCCCACAGTTCTTTGGAAGATTCAAAGTTCTGATAAATATCAAACAGAGAATCAGACATACCATTGAGAATAAGACCTCTGCATATGTAGTCATCATTCTCCCACTTGCTCCTCCTCCTGATCTGCTCCACAGTAGCATCATCACCATCATCAGGAATTGGAGTAGTCAGCACATAGACCACACTCATGCTTGACAGCAAGAAGTGCATCTTCTTCTGCCACCTCCTAAAGTCCACCCCTTCAAACTTGTCCAGCTTAGCAAAGTTTGAAGCCATGTGTTTCATTGCAGCAGCAGCCATTGATTATCACAAATAGTTTACTTTGATTGTTATGGGGTTAGCTCCCAGAACAGGGTTAAGACAATCAATAACAGTAGCAATACCACTAGGTGGTTACCGGATATCACTTGGAATCGTGTGATCACTTTCCAAAGTAAACTATTCGACCCTAATGCCTGGGTATCACGAATATCTACTTGGGATAAGACCAAATGCAGTTAGAGAATTAGGCACAATTCTATAACCCTTTCGCTAAATAAGTGTTTACGTTTTCTGTGTGTCCTTCATGCATGTTCAGATCTCCTATATATAGGAGGTTACTCTTGAGCTATTCCAATGGAATTATGAGTATTAATCGGCCCATTAATAGCCTCATAATTATCCCCATTATAGCCGTTAGTGGTTACATGACCAATTAAACGTGGTCATAAAGAAGTTGTAACTGCCATTTAGCAGTACTTTCCATAAGCAGTACTTTCCACTAGCAGTACTTTCACTTACAGTGGAAATACAGCCTATCAGTGGAAACACTGCTTATCAGTACTTTCATAGCATCAGTACTTTCACAGTGCTATCAGTGGATACACTGCCTATCAGTGGAAATACTGCTTATCAGTGGAAACACTGCTTATCAGTGGAAACCACAAGCAGTACTTTCCACAAGCAGTACTTTCCACAAGCAGTACTTTCACCAAGCAGTACTTTCACCAAGCCGTACTTTCACTAGTACTACCAATACAAACCACTATAAAGAGTCAGGGTGTTCATGGACCTTATGGGTGTACACTCCGTACCTCCTAACCCATTACAAGGTGTGAACTAATCCCACAAGTGCACTAAATTTTCCAACAAAACGTGGGTAAAATTGGTATTCATATCTATCTTTCGGGAAGTTTGTTTTGTTAAATAACATTTGCACATAAATCAAGCAGTTCACAGTAACCTTCTCCACTCATGATTTTCAAGACGTTAGAAATCATACAAAATAAAACATTTACTAAAAAAAAATGTGATACTTTTGATCACTCGCAGTTTTTTAACTTGGCTAGATTGCCAAGAGAGGGGCTTTCAATTGTTAAGTAAGACCTCACATTTTCTCTTAACTTAAACAATTGCATGATTCGGGATATAAAGTTAAACTTACCTATCATGTCATATACATGATGCTGCGCTATTTACTGTTATGACTTCTCACTATTGCTGCCACTCTCTAGGTTTGGTCGATTCATAGATTGATAATTTGCAGGGCCGGTCCTGAGTTATATGATGCCCTGGGCGAGACAATAAAAAAATGCCCTTATGAAAGATTGTATACTAAATAGACACTATCGATATGTCACTGTTGGTTAGTGTTTTATGTGGCTCCAAGTTCTTTGTTGTAGGTGCATGTTTTAGTATGTTTAATTTCGGATAGAGTATTTGTTTAGCACATGGTCTTCTTAGTTTGTTCTTTAGGTCCCTTCCTTCTTTAATTGGCTTGTTTAATTGAGGAGGGATGTCATTTCTTTTGTAATTTTGTTTTTTCGTTTGTTCTATAAAATTGTTGCCTTTCTAAAAAAACACACTATCGATGTCATATACACCACACATATAAACTATAATGCCAAAAAAGTACAAGTTCCACCATATAAACTATGCGACTTCAATTTCAATTTAAGATTTGTGCGACCATACAACTTCACTACATTGTTGCCAAGTGTCCATTTAGTTGGTAGATTCTTTTTGTGCAATTAACTTGACATTTTTGTGCGACCGTTTTATATTTTTCGAAAAAGTAAAAAATTCAATAACATGTATTTTTTATCTTGTCGAAATTTTGTCTTTTCCAAAAAGACAAAACAGTTGCAAAAAAAAATCTCAGCCCCGTCAGTCAACACAAAAAGTACAACCATCAGTCTAGCAAAAAAGGCCAACCATGATCCTCACCATTTATAAAAAAACAAAACTTATTATTCAAATATCACATTAGTCGCACAAAAATATCCATTTTCCAAATGAGGAACTTGGCAAAAAGTTAGAGAAAATAATTTTTTTTTTCTTTAGCAATTTTAAGAGTGCAATTAAATTGGAAATCCCTCTTTAACTATAATGCGGTACAACATATTTGTCAAACTCGTAAAAACTAGAGAAAATTTCAAACCTACCTTGTCATTGGTTTAATGAGTCGAAGCGATTTCTAAAACCGTGTTATATTTCTTATGTTTCACTTCCAAATTTATAGTTGTATAAAACAATTCAATGTCAAAAAAAATTTGAGATTTATTATTACTAAAAGGGACTACATACGCTTAACTTATTTGTTTCCATAAGATTTACAAAAAAACACTCTACGTTATGTCTATGTCACGGAGTAATAAGTTTTTGAAATAATAATAACTAAAATTTCTAATAGAGTTCAGTTTTTGAAATAATAATCACATTTTAGCACCACTTCATCTTCCTTGTTATTTGCACATAGCTGGTCTTCCTTGTTAGACCACCATTCTCGCCGGAAAAAATTAACATACTATAAACTAAACACCAGAAATTTGATACCCCTAATTTATATGATGCCCTGGGTCATCGCCCAGCTCGCCCAGCCCCAGGGCCGGGCCTGATAATTTGATACAAAAATCATCAATACTACATAATACAGGTATGCAATAACAGTTTTGTTATCGTCCGCAAGTCGTGAAAACTTGGCTTTTAGCCTTCGTACTAACAGTTGGCTGTGAGATTTTGTCGTATGAAAGTCATCCAATACCTCTTTATGTGGGAGACTTACGCAAATGATGTGTTGGTATTCTAATTCATTATGTCGTTAGTTTCAAACCCCTCTCGAAACCATAGTCTTCGTTAAATAACTTGACAATTTTCATATGGGATAACTTTATTAGTCGTTATATTAGTATAGCCCATGTATAGTCTTTTGTAATGTGGCCTAAGCCCACAACCTAGAACCATCCATGTATCCTATATATTGTATTGATAGACATCAATAATATTCATGAAATCATAATATTCAATATGGTATCACAGCCTCCAAAAATACACCGATCATCTCCCTAATTCTCTCCAAAAATTTCGGATCTCCTCCCTCCCCTCCTACCACTGTTCTGCCGCCCCTTTCTAATTCCCCATCTTCATTCTTTTAGCAGTCATGACTAATGATAACACCCCTCCACTACGTCCTCCAATAACCACAACCGCTGATAAACTCATTCCCTTCAGTATCACTAACAAAGTCCCGGTTAAACTCGACCTAGAGAAACATAATTACACCTCATGGAGTTCATTCTTCAAAATACACCTTGGAAGCCTTGGCCTAAAACCTCACATCGAAAAAGAAGCCTCATCTAGTGCTCCCGACCCGAAATGGTGTAAGCTTGATGATCTCATCAAGATGTGGATACTCGGCTCTTTATGTGATTCTTTACAAGAGCAAGTAGTCTCTACACCGGGTAATGCTAAAGCCTTGTGGGATCATCTACAAGCTTTGTTTCATGACAACAAGGATGCGAGGGCAATCAATCTTGATAATGAACTACGGTCCATTAAGATTGGTAACATGTCCATCAATGAGTATTGAACAAAGATAAAATCCATGGTGGATAGGCTCAAAAACCTTGGTTCCCCGGTAAGTGAGACTAATTTGGTTATCTATGCGGTAAATGGACTCGATAGTCGCGTTGCTACCATTGTCAAAATCATTAGGCATCGAGAACCGCTACCAAACTTTGAGACGACGCGTAACATGTTGCTTCTCGAGGAGACTACACTCACGGAGCACACGGGTACTAACTCATCTTTTGATAGCAGCTCTTTATCACCTACTGTTCTCATTGCCACAAAAGGTAACCCCCCATCCCATTCCACTAAATCACAAAATATCCCTCAAATGTGTAACCACTTCAATAAGGGCATGTGTAAATTTAGGGACCGTTGTAAATTCATTCACGATCATTGCAACCGGTCGGGATTGAATGTAACACCAAGTACGAATAATAACAAACCTCCTGCTATTCCAAAATTTACCCAGCACCAAGTACGTGCCCCTCCTGGGCTCTACTTCACTCGACAGGCCGAAAATCCATTCCCCTATCCAGGCCCTGCGGCCCAGCAACCCACAGTTACCATCACCACCAGGCGCAGCCGGCCCAGTACCCTGTCCACCAGCATCCGGTCCAGTACCCATACACGGCCCAACCCAGCGCCACTCCTCACGTCCACCAACAGCCCATGTATGCACCCTCACCGTATAATGTCTCCACTGCCACTCATGCATCGACAACCACTGGCATTCTCGGACCCGCCCCCGGTGTGTATTCGTTACAACCTACCTCTCTCCCGAGCGCATTTAGTACTATGACATTGCAGGACCCTACCTGGAACATGGACACAGGTGCTTCATCTCACTTAAATTCAAATACAAGTAACTTAACTACCATTTTTAATAAATGTTTATATCCATCTGTACATGTTGGTGACGGTAACTCCATTCCCGTCATCAACACCGGACATAGCATTATATCTTCCCCTCATCGTCCTCTTCACCTTCATAATGTTCTTGTCACACCCAACATAATAAAAAATTTAATTTATGTTCGTTAGTTTACTAGAGATAATAATTGTACTATCGAATTTGACGCTTTTGGTTTTTTTGTGAAGGATTTATGGACTCGCCATATCCTCCTTCGATGTGACAGCTCAGGTGACCTCTATCCAGTCACCAAGCCGTCAACCATTCCTACTGCTCTCTTATCCACCAGCTCCTCCACGTGGCATCAACGTCTCGGTCATCCCGGTGACGAAGTGCTTCGATCTCTAGTTTCCCGTAATTTCATTTCATGTAATAAGGAACGGACTCCACATGTCTGTCATGCATGCCAACTTGGCAAACATGTGAAGCTTCCCTTCCATAGTTCAGTTTCTACTGTTAAACAATGTTTTGATATTATTCACTCTGATTTATGGACTTCTCCTATTGAAAGCTCTAGTGGTTTTAAATATTATGTCTTGTTTCTTGATCATTTCTCTCACTATTTATGGATTTATCCTTTGCGTTCTAAATCTGACATGTTCGATAAATTCTTGCACTTTCGCAAATATGTTCACAACCAGTTTAACTGCGAAATCAAGAGTTTTCAATGTGACCATGGCGGTGAGTTCGACAACAACCGTCTCCACACCCTTTTCGCCAACCACGATATACAATTTAGATTCTCCTGCCCTAAAACCTCTCAACAAAATGGCAAAGCTGAACGAATGATACGAACAATTAATAATGTCATTCGTACTCTCCTCTTTCAAGCCCATCTACCTCCCTCCTTTTGGGTCGAGGTCCTTCACATGGCCGCCTATCTCCTTAACCTTTTACCCTCCACCGCCATAAACAACGAAATCCCCTTTACTAGACTCTTTCAAAAAGAACCCGACTACTCCCGACTTCGCATCTTCGGATGCCTGTGTTACCCCCACCTTCACTCACCCCATAAACTAGCCCCACGTGCAACCCCGTGGATTTTCCTCGGCTACCCAGCCTATCACCGAGGTTTCCGCTACCTGAACCTTGAAACAAATAAAATGCTCATCTCTAGACACATCACCTTTGACGAAACACAATTCCCCTACCGCTCCATGACACCCTCATCCCCACCCTCATACACATTCTTGGATCCCGTACCGCCGTCACTCATCCACCATATCTTACATAACCCCGATACACCTTCAACCTCCCAATCCCACACCCCACCCCCTCACACCCCCTACACCGCCACCCTCCCCTCCCCAACATCAACCACAACCGCCACCACCCAATCTACCTCCCTCACCACCGCCTTCTCCCGATACAACTATAAATCTCCCCCCACCCTCCCAACATAACACCACTACCACCATGCAAAATTCCTCCACCACAACTGAACCAATTCACGTTGAACCCCACCGCTCTTACCGTATGGTCATGCACTCTCAATCGGGCATCATCAAACCTATTGATCGTTTGTCCCTTCATACTTCTCCCATCTCTCATGTTCCTAAATCTCTAATTCTTGCTCTCAAATATCCTCACTGGTGTAATGCTATGTTTGATGAATATAACGCGTTAGTTAAGAATGGTACTTGGGTTCTTGTACCACGGCCCTATGGTGTTAATCTGGTCCGATCTATGTGGTTATTTAAACACAAGTTTCATGCTGATGGGACTTTGAGCAGATATAAGGCTCGCTTAGTTGCCAATGGGAGCAGCCAACAGCTTGGCATTGATTGTGACGAGACATTTAGCCTAGTTATCAAACCGGTAACCATTCGCACTGTTCTCAGTCTTGGGGTATCTCGCAAGTGGCCTATTCATCAGTTAGACGTTAAGAATGCATTTCTTAATGGTGACTTATCCGAGACAGTATATATGTATCAGCCCCCTGGCTTTGTGGATCTACGGTACCCTAACCATGTATGCCGTTTGCAGAGATCTTTATATGGTCTGAAACAGGTACCTCGTGCTTGGTTTCAGCGATTTGCAGGTTATGCTACACGGGTTGGTTTCTATCATAGTCGCTGTGACTCCTCACTTTTCATTTTACGACAGGGATCAGAGGTTGCTTATTTACTTCTTTATGTGGATGATATTATTCTTACAGCATCTTCTTCAGTATTACTTCAGCAGATCATCACATCTCTACACAACGAGTTTGACATGACTGATCTTGGTGCACTTAACTATTTTCTTGGTATATCAACCACCAGACACTCCACAGGCCTGTTCTTATCACAGAAGAAGTACGCTGTCCATCTCCTTGAGCGTGCTCATATATCCAATTGCAACCCCTCTCGTACTCCAGTTGACACGGATTCCAAACTGGGTCCTGAAGGGGTTCCAGTGCAGGATCCCACTTTGTATCGTAGCCTTGCAGGTGGTCTTCAGTATCTCACATTCACACACCCGGATTTATCTTATGCAGTTCAACAGATTTGCCTATACATGCATGATCCTCGTGAGCCACATTTAGCAGCTCTCAAACGCATTCTTCGTTATGTTCAGGGGACTTTAGATTTTGGCCTTCACTTATACTCATCTTCTACCACGTCTCTAGTTGGTTATACAGATTGGGCAGGTGCCCCTCTACACGACGATCCACATCAGGTTACTGTGTCTTTCTGGGAGACAACCTTCTTTCCTGGTCCTCCAAGCGTCAGCATACTCTCTCCCGCTCCAGTGCCGAGGCCGAATACCGGGGCGTTGCCAATGTTGTAGCCGAGACCACTTGGCTACGTAATCTGCTTCGTGAGTTGCACTCCCCTTTGTCCTCTGCTACCCTTGTGTATTGTGACAACGTCAGTGCCATTTACATGTCTGCCAACCTTGTTCAACATCAGCGGACCAAGCACATAGAGATTGATATTCATTATGTTCGTGACATGGTTACAGCTCGACAGGTTCGTGTTCTACATGTGCCCTCACGCTTTCAGTATGCCGATATCTTCACCAAAGGACTTCCTTCCGCATTGTTTGAAGAGTTTAGATCCAGTTTGAGCGTTCGGCCGCCTCCCGCTCGAACTGCGGGGGAGTATTAGTCGTTATATTAGTATAGCCCATGTATAGTCTTTTGTAATGTGGCCTAAGCCCACAACCTAGAACCATCCATGTATCCTATATATTGTATTGATAGACATCAATAATATTCATGCAATCATAATATTCAATAAACTTATGGAATGAACAATTACTTTTGAAGTATGGATCTTTTTTCAAGTTGGGTCATTACACAAACTCGATTTTAGTTGCTCATATTTTTGTGTCAAGTTGCTAAGTACAAAGTCTAGTAAAATTGCGTTGAAGAAATATTTGTTCGATTACTAAATATACTATTCTTGCATTTTAGTCAAAATGGGTCATATTAGTGAACACATAATTATATCTAATTCTTTAAAGTTATAAGATAGTGTATCGTTGAGTTACATTTACAAATACTTAATGCAGTTTGTGAACATAAGTATATATTACTGAATCGGTGTACCCGGGTAACGCCACGGGTATTGTACTAGTTGGTTAGATTAACGTGGATGGCAACCAGTAACAATTTTTTGAATGATATTAAAAGGATGTATCAAAACAATATAAATTCTAGAATCAACCGATTAAGAAGGGATATAGTGTAGTGAATAAAATACCCATGAAACAAATATGCCAATAAAAAATTGATACTGAAAATAAGGGTATATATGTGTTGGAAATGTATATATTTACAAACATGTGAATGTCCGGATTCGAACTCGTGACCACGGGATTGCACACATTAGCGAATGAGAATTAAAGTTAATAATTAATGTTTATGTTTACGATTAATTATTACACATTAAGTCCGGTTAACGATCGTTAAGTATTTAACGGAAAAATGACTAACGACCGTTAAATGAAAAGAGAAAGGACTAGAAATGGAAAACTTGGAAAAGTTATGGATTTCCTTTGGGCTTGTCTACATGGCCGGCCATAGGGGCCTTCCAAAGCCCTAATTCATAAACTTGTTCCCTAAGTTTACCTACTAGTATATAAAGAGGGTTAGGTTCTAGGGTTTCATACACTTGTGCATTGAATTAACCCTAGATCTCTCCTCTCCTCTCTCTTGTCCCATTTTGGCCGAACACCCCATTTGTAAGGGAGTTTGGTTTCGTTTTTCTTAAACGAGGACTTGTGTTAGATCTAGCAATCGCTTGATTCGTTGGTTAATTCGTGTGTACAAGAACGTGGTTGTAAGACACTATTCTTACACCATTTGGTTTAAGTTGTAGAATGGTAAGGGACAACTCTCTAAACCACTTCTTGGTTTTGCTCAAGGGATCTGACATTCGCAAGAGGTACGTTACGCATACTTTCAGTTAATTATTTATTTGTTATGATCTTTAAGTCTTCCGCTGTGTACTCTTGATGTCTTTATGTTTTATTGTATTTTATATATCATAAACTCAACAGTGGTATCATATCCTTGTATAACAAGTAATTAATTACTGAAACATATAAATAAAATAAACATGTTGTGTTATTATTTGTATGCGTAGATCTAGGGTTTGCAAAACCTAAACCCTAATTTTTTAGGGGGGCGTTTTTTTTTGTGCCCTAATTAGGGTTTTGTAAACTAAAGTTTTAATTGGATTAGAAACCCTAAGATGCATGCAACTTTATGTGTATATGCGTAACTCTGTTTTAATTGCATTAATTGTTAAGTGTAATTTTATGTCCATGATAATTATCTGCATGTTTTATCATGGATCTGCTTTTATTGTATGTCTTTCTTGTTTAAGTGATATACACTAAATTTTGATAGATCTAAAATTGGGGAAGACCTCCATCATTATTAATTTAATAGGATTTATCAAATACGTTTGCATGTGGCTATTTGATATGCATGAATTTTATTTGTTATGCATTTATTGTTTATTTGTTTATTTTTACAAATACTTGCTTGTTTGTTATGTGTAACAAGGGTATTTTTACAAGAAAAATAAACTAACCTAAACAATGGTGAAACATGTATTTTTAAGAATAGTAATCATAATCGTTTAATTGATTGATGACTTTGGTACAAATGACTGAACGGCTCACCCATGAGAATGAACTAATAAAAAGGGTTTAAAGAAGTGCGCACAGTCACACTGAAAGGATGTCTAAGGTTGTGCTTTAGCGCGTACCTGGTCCTCTGCCCTCTGTAAGTTCGAATGGAGCTACTTAGTAAGTCATTAAATGTGAAAGCTCGTCTTAAGGGCGAATTAGTGTTGATTCCATGCGCCACTTAGGTGGTAATTATCCGAAACACTAAGTGTTTACACTTATGCAAAAGTACGGTATAATGGATGATAATTAACACTAAATTCCTTGATTGGTGAAACCAACACCTCAATTAAAGTTTGATGATGAAAAACTTAAACATTAAAACAAGATATAAATGTTTTAATAAAACCTATGTTACGAAGATGAATGCATGACATTTTTGTACATATTTGATTTAACATCAAAATTATTACCCTTTAATTTAAGTTATATACCATCCAACGAAACGGAAACACCTAAGATTACCTTTTATTTGCGTGAGATCGTGACTTAGATCGTAATCAAAGGGTAAAATGTCCACGTGTCGTGAGAACGGGCATGGACGATTTTGCAGTTTCTTAAGTTGGACAACTTAATTGAGTTTTGTAGTGAGAACTGGCAACTCAAGGCATAAGATGGGATAAAACATGTTTACATGGCAATTGAAATTGGCTATATGTAAATCCCATAAATCTAGGAATTGCAATTGAAATTGGCAATTGAGCAAAAGCTCTACCACTTTGTATAAGGTTCATTACTAGCAGATCAACTGATGTGATGAGATTATGACAATTTGGATCCTAGTTTTTCAGTGAAAAATAAATGGTTATATGCTTATGAACCATGGGTAATTAATTTTCTTGAAAAAGGTTAATTATCGAAAATACTAAAATTGAATTTTGTAATTCTTTTGAATGTATAATTGCAACATTTAACCGTAAACAAAGTTTAGTCTTTGATCAGTAAATTGCTCCATTCTGCTTTCAAACAAATGTTTGATCGAGAATAATTTACTGAAAAGACAAACGAAGTCTCTTTTCCATGGGAGAAGCATTAGACTCAATCCTATTCCTTTTCATGAATGAGAAAGAGATAATAGGAACGTTTTGAATTGTCTAAATTCTAATGTAACTCATAGCAATGAATTGCACGTCATTTTTTCCATAAAGATTTCATTACCTTCATTAGGTGAATGAATCCTTTTGTAACAAACATGAATGTTGGTTAACTGGAAAACATGTATATGAGTTACAAAATTAGAAGCTAGACAAAATTACCGCGAAAATTGGTAAAAGGAAAACTAGCTTAATTTATCTAGTTGGTTTACTTTAACCTTTAAAGGTGCTACATACCAGTATGGGGATGGTAGACCTGTTGAGGAAGAAATTGCATACCCAATTTTTCGAGTTAATAACATTGATGGATAACCCATCATTCATAGAGTAGAACACACCTTTTAGTACCTTAGTAATGATTACGTATGGTTCTTTAAAGGTGTAGGAAAGTAAATAACAAGCAAGTTGTTTTCACTGGTTATGCAACACTTACAATGTTGTCAGATTCAGTGGGAGCATTTGTGTTGCATTACTGAATAAGAAGTTGTTTTATTGATTTCTAATTCAGTGGGAGCTACAAGCCTTATTTCCTGTGTAGTAACCCAGATTATCTGTAAAGATAATTACTTTCCAATTGTAGACACTTATGTTTTAAGGATAGTCGTGTACGTTTCCTTACTAAACAATATAGTTCTACATCTACTTGTTATATCTATGACACAAATCATATTAATCAAATAAACGAACGTGTATCGTGTTGTTTATCTGCTACATGATGTTGTTCCATGCACAAGTGGGAAAAATCTTACTGTGTGCAAGGTACAACACATATTAATATGATTTAAAAAGATTCTCTTGACTGTAAAGTAAGAGAATAACGTTCTAATAGGAAGTATACATTTAAATATCTATGATTGCCCTATTAAGAACATGTGTCAAGATAATAACAAAGACTACTTTATTTTAAATATTTATGTCATTCAATATTTAAGAAACACCTATAGTTACAATTTATGTTACGTGAGAACGTGAACTAGATTGTAGCCCAAGTTAAAATATCCATGCGTCGTGAGAACGAGCATGGATGATTCTGTAGTTTCTTACATGGAACATTTCATGGAATGACATAATTAAATGAAGTAATCTAATACTACTTTGAATTTGAGTATTCGTTGAATGACTTAAATATATGTAGTAATTATTAACTTGAAATATTAATTGAAACCTGAGGTGGTGTTCATAATTACTTTAATTATAAATGTTTATGATTTTGTAAAGTCACAAACATAAAGTTTTTTAAAGACTTACAATATGAAGTAAGACGTTAACTTGCTATGTTTTAAGACATTTGCATGAAGTCAATGAGTTGATCAATGACTTATAACGTATAGTGGGATTATAACTGATATGTCTTTTGACTTGGTCAAAAATACTTGTGTTATAATGCATGCAAATGATTTGGTAATTCTATTGTACCATTAAGTTTTACTTTGTTGGTAAATAGGTAAGCCATAGAGTAGATGGTTATCTAAAATATTGTTAGATTTTCTTACAATATTAATTCTAAGGAAATACCATAGTTTTATGGTATGTTCTGTTAGAAGAATCCAAATCTGTTGGCATTATTTGATTCAAGATAACTATAGTTTCTTCCAAAAGTTATCAAGGTTAGTAGATTGAGTATAGATTGAATATACTCAATAAGACTCCAACCTAGAAGATTAATAAGACACCATTTGTTTATGGAATGTGATGAATCACATTAAGTCTTATAATGAAGTTCTGAATTTGTTAAACTACTTGTAAAGTGGGTTGTAACAAACTAATGTCAGGAACTGGCAATGTTTTTTGTAATATCCCAAAAGAGAACAATGTATTGTTGCTCTACTTACTAAACTATTTAAAGGTAAGCTTTAAATTGTTAAAAGGCAAGTGGGAGTTTTATTTAGATCTTGAAAGATTGAATTACAAAATACATAATCTTCTAAAATATACTAGCAAATATCATGATGAGGCTAAACATGTAAATGATAGACCTTAATATGATGGAATTGTCATTCATAGATCCGTAAGGATATCTCAGATATTTAATATGCTGAGGATTATGAGTTACAAGATCATGGTAAGCCTGTTAATCATGATGATGAATTTACCAAATGTTGAATTGTGGTAAATCAATCATACTATGAATGTTGAGATGTTGTCCATAAAGATAATCAACTTTAGATACTTGGTTTATCTTAATAATGAATATGAGTTTCTTCAAAGGATGGAAACCCTAGTGGTTTAAATCTTTATGTAGAAATCATATGGACAATATTGTACACATATTTAATGCATGTCTAGTGATAATAATATTAATCATATTTAAGCAATTAACTATGATTGAATATTCTTTACTAGATACATTAAATAGAAGTATAAAGATTATAATTGTCATACTTAGTTTCATTGATATGAAATTTTAACAATGAATGTCATAACTCTTTGTTGTGGAATTACTTTTGCGAGGACGATGAGTAATACAAAGAAGTTTTATGAATTCAAATAATCCTTGGATATGTACAAACTGCAAGAATCCATGAATGGATATATGCAAGCATCTAAGAGATGTTTCTTATGTTTAATATTAAATCCATGTTTGATTTAATAATTAAAATAAGATAGCTCATAAGTATTCCTAAAAGTTAGTGGGAGTATTATTTTAAATCTTATATGTTGTATGGGCAACTACATTCCACCTAAATTAAGTTTTAGTTGGGAATAAAACTTCGTTTGTAAGATTTGGAAATAATATATACAACCTTGAAATATATATTTATTATTGTAAACATATGCGGTAAATAAATGAGTCTAATAAAACATGATAAATACATATCTTTGACAAGATATAATATGAATGAGATCTTAAAGTTTAACTTGAAGATTCATCATGTACATCATGTTGTGTATAAGATTGTTGTGTCATGCTTGGTTACAAGATGATTTGACAACATTGAAAGTTGTTAGTGTAATAAATATTTTAAGGAATATGTTTGGATTTAGAATCACATTCCACAGTCTGGAGATGCTCCTAGATTCTATGGATGAAAATATGGCAATTATTTCATAATTGTCATTGCCAACAAACTTGAGTTTGGTAGGCACCAACATTACACTATAACTGTTCGAAGTTTACGGATGTTTAAAGAGCATATTGTTGTACACAATGATGCTGGTATAATTGAGATAACACTCAATTCTAGTCATGGTATCCTTGATGATGACCATGTTGACTAGTTATGCTCAACTAAGAGCATAGTTGCATTATACATTAAAGAATAAAGAATACTTTAAACTTAAAAAGTTTTGAAAGATGATTGTCATATATAGGTGGTTCAGGATTGTCACGCACCTTATGGAATGATATGACAATATCAAGATATGTGTAAACACATACAAGAAATTTAATTATTGAATTTTTGAAATAAGTATTCTCAAAATTCCTATAGATCAAAGTTAGTTGAAATTATGCCTTGTCAACAAGTATGAGTTGCATGACTTGTGGAAAAAAATTCATTAACTAAGAATTATCATGCATTGATCTATTTAGTATTTGGATAAAGGATGTTAAACAATTATTATTTATAATGAATTAAAGTACGGTATACGTTTAATTTCATTTATAATATTGTGTCTTATATTTGCATGTTTAAATCCATGAATAACTTAAGTTATTCTAATTAGTCCGTTGTCGATCAATAACATGGGAATGATATTGAATTAAGACAAATCTGAGTATTAGTTAGAATATACTTGAAAGTATATTGATGCGTAGCATGACTAATTTCAGATGATATTCAATGAATTGAGTATAGGATTTATCCCACCCACATGATAATACTTTATGGATCTTTGTCATTAAGTATATCATGGATATTTATCCTCTGACTTGAGATACAAGAGATATGTCATGGATGTAGTGCATTTTTGTGAAGCAATCTAACGCTACACGTAACTGGTAGTTATAAGGGTTGTTTTCAGAAGTGTTGCGAAATCTATGAATCATGCTTGTAGTCAAAATGGGATTTGTTTCCTTCAAATTTATTTTGAAGTATAATACTACTGGCCCCTCGTAGGGTTGTTAAGATGTTTGTATGGCCATACCCAAGGTCTTCTGGAATATGTTCAGAAGAATTGGTAATCTTAATCAATCATATAAAGCGAGAAACAAAATAGTTAATTAATAAATGAGTGAGATCCATATTCTTATTAACATGGTATTAGAAACAAAATGATGAATATGATGATGAATCATCAAACTTGGTTTTTCTCCAGAAAACCATACACGAGTTGTACCGGGGTCATTGGCGTGTTGCTAGACGCTAACCAATGTCATTTCACGTTTTGTAAACATATCCGAGTGGGAGCTGTTGGAAATGTATATATTTACAAACATGTGAATGTCCGGATTCGAACTCGTGACCACGGGATTGCACACATTAGCGAATGAGAATTAAAGTTAATAATTAATGTTTATGTTTACGATTAATTATTACACATTAAGTCCGGTTAACGATCGTTAAGTATTTAATGGAAAAATGACTAACGACCGTTAAATGAAAAGAGAAAGGACTAGAAATGGAAAACTTGGAAAAGTTATGGATTTCCTTTGGGCTTGTCTACATGGCCGGCCATAGGGGCCTTCCAAAGCCCTAATTCATAAACTTGTTCCCTAAGTTTACCTACTAGTATATAAAGAGGGTTAGGTTCTAGGGTTTCATACACTTGTGCATTGAATCAACCCTAGATCTCTCCTCTCCTCTCTCTTGTCCCATTTTGGCCGAACACCCCATTTGTAAGGGAGTTTGGTTTCGTTTTTCTTAAACGAGGACTTGTGTTAGATCTAGCAATCGCTTGATTCGTTGGTTAATTCGTGTGTACAATAACGTGGTTGTAAGACACTATTCTTACACCATTTGGTTTGAGTTGTAGAACGGTAAGGGAGAACTCTCTAAACCACTTCTTGGTTTTGCTCAAGGGATCTGACATTCGCAAGAGGTATGTTACGCATACTTTCAGTTAATTATTTATTTGTTATGATCTTTAAGTCTTCCGCTGTGTACTCTTGATGTCTTTATGTTTTATTGTATTTTATATATCATAAACTCAACAATATGTACATTTAGATGAAGTGTAAGACGCTGAGTGGCTTTGTGTCCAATTCCATGTGAAATCGCACACAGGAGTAAGGAACAAGTCAGTGAACTATTTATTGTTATCAAACAAGCAAGGTGCTCATTGAATGAAAGATAACATCTTAATCATTTCATTAAGTGCCTATCAAAATAGCCTTCCGCATATCTCTCATACAAATATAATTTATATTAACTTTAAATATAATATATTCACAATCAATATGATAAGAGTACTATTAAACTCACCAAATTTCATTTGGTCAAACCGTCAATGCATTGGAATTCGTATACTTTTTGTCAGCCGTATTTTCTACAGTACATACTTCCAATAAGATATAATTAATGAAGTAGGACCCCCTATATTCAAACCACGAACATATTTCAAAATTTCTAGTTTCACAACGTAAATTTTCTGTTCAAAAAACAACGTAACTTTAAGTTTTTTTTAATAAAAAGAAAAAGAAAAAGATATTTTTAAAATTCTTATGCTTTTGTCCGGTTTTATATGTATTTGTCCATTTTTTACTTTTTTTTTTGTTTTTCTTGCGTTTTTTCTCGATTTTCTTACATTTTTTTCAAAAATTTTCAATACGTCGAAATACAAATTTTTTTGAAAAAAAAAACAATATTACGGAATGTTTTTTTCCAAAATTATTTTTCGAAATACTTTTTTTCCTAAAAAATATTGGAAAAAAAATTTTTGGAAAGTAAAAATCCGAAATAGGACAAAAGTGTAAGAAAAACGGACAAAATCAGACAAAATTTGAGAAAAAAAATATTTCGACATAATGAAAAATTTGAAAAAAAAATCAATATTTTTTTCAAATTAAAAAAATTGAAATTTATTTATCAATATGTTGAAATAGGACAAAAGCGTAAGAAAAACGGCGTCGTATTCGGTCTAATTTGGTGCAGGAGTTAGATTTTAACCAACAAAAATACAAGTATATATTTGGAACGAGAGGTTATAAAACAATTTACGATACCGTAAAAAAAGCTGGAAAATGGATGAAAATGCCAAACACGGGGTTGGTTATTGCCTCAGCATATAAAAGAGTTGTTATAAGTCTAACTGATGGAGGAAATGTTGGAGGCTGCACCACGAGTTTTCCGCTTTGGTTGAGGCCACCACAATCGGAATCACACGAGACAATTGTGATTGCTCATGTGAATCGTAACCATTATATTAAAGCGACACTACGCGAAGGTTCTCCATTACCGTTAACTCATCCACTTTGGATTACATATAAAAGTGAAAATGCATCTAGATGAGAAAACACATATGTTAGTCGTCAAAATGTATTTCGCTTTTATATAAGTACACAAAAGTAAAAAATAATTATATGTATATGTATATGACAAAAGCAATAAATAAATAAAATAATAATAAATAAAAATAGAGAAAGCATTACACGTACAAATCAATTTAATTTATATTGAGTGACTCTTTTATTAGTGCCTCATTAATGCACATTGAAGTAATCATGTTCTCTATATATTTTTTCTAATAAAGTCAATTATTGGCAAATTATATTGGTGTATTTAGATGACCCCTATGATAGAAGGTCGATTTAGGTGTTCGAACCACCTTTCACAACATAACTCTTACTTTAAACACAAAAGACCAATTATTGACAAATATATACACTAACCGCAAATGTTGCCCAGGTCCACTAAATTTGTGTTGTTCATAAGACTGGGTGTTATGGTCATTCCGACCATCAACTTCACTTCAGTGCCACATAAGTTTTTCAACACATCATTTTACCATCACTTTTAGAGACGTAGGGTCACCACATAACAAAACACATAAAAATATCACACTTTATACAAACATACCTTATTATATACCCCACACACACTAAAAAAATTAAATAATAAAAAAGCGTATTTCAGTAAGGCTGTTTGCACCACCGAACCAACACCCCTTCGCACGTCACGGTCTTTATGTATGAAGGTCGCCCTTCACGTTTGGTGAATAGCCATAGGCCACCATAACAGCTGGTCTAATACAGTCATGCAATAAGTATCTTATGTTATACTCCAGCTTGTAAGTATAATTGATTTGTATTTGATTAGTCTTCGACAAAAAAAAAATACGAAGTTTTCTTCAATTTATTCATTTTTCTTCTTCGACATAAACCGATATATCACTTTAAATAACAAGAAATTTTCTTTACATCCCTTTCCAATGAAATAGGAAATTTTCTTCATTTTCAAGAGTTAAAACTTAAAATCGAATAATAGTCCTTAAGGATAACTAAACACCATAACTTTATTAATGGAGTTGTTAGCGCATGAGAGTAGATATTACGTAGGTCTTACAAGATTATTTTTGGCCCATCCTCTACCAGCCCACTAAGCTCAACGGTTGAAAAATGAAATCAACATTCGAACCAGTCGATTATAAAATTGTTTCTTGTTGGTTAACATACATAATAAACTCAAGTTTCGAGATTGTGAATCAGGTGCCTAAGATATTGAAATCCATGTTTAGGTAACTTAGTCATTATTATTTTTTATTCTTTTGATGAAATCCAATTCAATCCCACATGGGAAAGTGAAAGAAGTTGTTGCTAGTTAATATATAACATGGTTTATCGTGTAAAGGTGTTTGGACTAGTGTAATGTTTACAAGTGTGGAACGATAGGCGCGCTAACAAACAGAAGACGTAGCGTGCTTTTAGTCCATATCTTGTAAATTTATACAAACTCTTAATTTTTTTTTGGCAAGCTCTCAATTTAAATCAATCTTTTAGTTGTAAAACATTTTTGGAACAAAGACTCATAAACTTTATATTTTCAAGCTAGATGTAGTTCTTGTTATGAAGGTTCTAGGTTAGTGTATAAGTCGAAAGATATATGCTTGGTATACAACTTTTAGTATGAAGAGTTAAAAAAAAATCACCAAAAGTCCATTGGAAGTTGTGAAATTGTTTAAAGGAAAACTCTTCTTGGATAGAAAATGAAAATCTTTCACCTAAAAGAAACTTCTAAGTTTAGCAAGACAAAATTTGAAGATAATTTAAGAAAGTTGTAATGTAGTGTAATGTAGTGTAAAGTTTCTTTTTGGTAAATAAAAAGTAGAGTAGAATATTGCAACTTACTTTTAAGTCTTCTACTTTGTTTAAAACCAAAAGAAAATCGGATAACCCAAAAAGCATCTTTATAATTGCTTCATTACTTAATACTTGGCTTCAATTCTTGAAAAGATAAGTGTGTATCATGAACACATACAACGTATACGAGAAATTCACGAGTCAACATTTAAGTATATATATATATATATATATATATATATATATATATATATATAGTATATATATATATATATATATGGAAATATATTAGCTACAATTTTGTGCTAAATAATGTGGGTCCCTGATTCTTTTTGTGGGTCCTGATTCTTTATTGTGGTTCCCTGATTCATTGCTAGTGTATTTTTTATGAAGGATTGTAGCCAATTGGCTACAATAATTGTAGCCAAGCTATCCCATATATATATATATATATATATATATATATATATATATATATATATATATATATATATATATATATATATATATATATATATATATATATATATATATATATATATATATATATATATATATAGGGGAGAGTTAACGTGAGATCAAACTTAAAGTTGTAAAAATAAGATCAAGGTTAAAAAATCACTAAAACATTTATAAATAACAATTTTAGCAATAATACACATAAAAATATTATTTTAATACAAATTAACATTTTAGCAACTAATAATCAAATGATACATGAGTTTGGATTAATGATACACCTAATACACATTACACTAATAAACATTCCAAAATCTGATACACATACGAAAACCTGATACACATTACACTTCTAAACAAAGTGTATCACCTAGGTTTCGTAAATTTTAAAAAGAAATATATCGAAACTTTAACAATTTTAGTTGTAGTTAATAAAAATTTTATTTTTGTTATAAGGAGAGTGTCGCTTGTCAAATTTTAGTTCGATCTCATTTTAACAACTTTAAGTTTGATCTTATTTGATCTAGATTATATATATCTATATAGGGAAGGGATCGGGTGCGGATTGCCTTTTAAGTAGGGATGGTGCGGATAATATCACAGTAGCTTTTTTTTAAAAAAAAATTCAAGAAAATCTGAAAAAATTAAAAAAATAAAGAGGATGATAAATTATTAAGAATCGCTGAACAAAATTTCAAAAAAAAAAATCGTTTTCATGATCAAAGGTATTGTGATATTAAGGTCGATTTTGACTTTTTTACAAAAGTCAAGATCTGATCTTAATATCACATAAACCTTTTTTATTTTAATACAAAATGTTAATATCACACTAACTTTTTTTTTGATATCACACTACTTTTTTGTTTTTTACCTAATATTATTAATATCACCGTTACTTTTTTAATAAAAAAATGTTAATATCACGGTTTTTTTTTTTTTTTAATATCACAGGAACTTTTTTTTTAATATAATTGTTAATATCACCGTAACTATCATATGCTTTTTTAATAAATTTGTTAATATCATAGTAACTATCATATGTTTCTTAATATCACGTTTCAATTTTACATGCAAAAAAACTTAATATCACATTTGGTTTTATAATATCACCATTTTATAGTATCACAACTTCTTAATATCACTGTAGAACTCATAATATCGTTAATATCACGGTAGGACTCATAATAAAAAAACTAAAAAGTGCTCAGAAAAATATGAAAAAATAAAAAAATGAAAGAAGATAACAATAGTAAGGATCCCTCAAAAGGAAAAAAAAAAATAAAAAAAATCGTTTACATGGTCAATTGGTACCGTGAAGATAGCGTAGATCTTGACTTTTTTACAAAAAGTCAAGATCAGATCTGGAATGGGCGGTCCAGATCTATCCGCACATCCGCACGAATTAAAAAAATCCGCACCTGATCCTCACTATATATATATATATATATATATATATATATATATATATATATATATATATATATATATATATATATATATATATATATATATATATATATATATATATATATATAGGGAAGGGTTCTTTTCAGAACCAAGAAAAGGTCGAGAACTGCGAGAACCAGCATCAACCAATCAGATTTTTTTGGATATTTAATTCAAAAGGGCATAATAGTAAAAGTACATTTTTTATTTTCTTTTTGATTTTTTTAATAAAAAACGTGTTTTTAGTTCCTAAATTTTAGGATTTTTTTTTTTTTTTTTTTTTTTTTTATGATTTCAAAAAGTAAGATGCATATGTGTTTTTCTCATATAAGTCAAGGTGCACATGTGTTTTTTTTAATATGTTTTTTCCTTCGTAATGTAGTGTTTAATCACTTAAACCACTTAAATTTTTGAATAGTTTTTTTTCAACATTTATGTTTTTTAAAAGTATGGTGCGTATGTGTTTCACTTAAGAAGATAATTGCACATATGTTTTAGCGTACAATTCTTTAATATTCAAAAACTGAAATTCAATAACATAAACATTATACATATGTCTAAAAAAATGCAAGTACAATATATCGATTATACATGTGTGCATTAATAATAATTAACGCAATAAGAGACTCTCGTGATCTTTGTGTGTACATGTATTCACATTCGTCAATGTGCACATGTGTCTTTACATCTTTATCACAATCAAATTATCTTTAGAAGGTATATATTTGCTGAAGACACTTGTGTCTCTATATCTTTATCATTATCAACTTTTTCCATACTTGTTCAAAATATATGTACACTCTTCGCATCGCTCATCATACTCGTACCTGTAACCACAACCAATTAATAAACAAATTATTTATGTCACTTGTTTCAAAGTTTCAGCTCATGTCAAAGAGCATCAATGAATCAGTCAATGAAGAGATACCAATCTTATCTGTTAAAGAACCATGCGAAGTAGGTGAAGAACTTTGTCACGTCATATTGTCCCTGATTAGTTTTTAATAAAACTTTAGTGTAAATGAATATGTTAGTAAAGTTTATTATATTCTCTTATAAATAAATGTACCAGTAAACCTCTTCGAACCCAAGACATACAAACACTTAACAATGCATATGCATCACTGACTTATGTGCATGTGCATTGGTGTCTCCGTGATGATAAAGTTATAGTTATCATCACCGACCCTTTTTTAAAGTTTAGTATTTATTACCATTTGTCTGTTCCTGGCAGTCCCAAACACCCCCAATCAAATTAAAGCATGCACCAGATACCCCAAATCAGATTAGTGCATCCCCAGAAGCTAACACATTCGAACATTTGACAACAAGCAAACAATAAAAAACAACAATCATAAGCGCATTTTTCAAAGTATAAAACGACAAGACATATAAACACTTACCAATACATGTGCATCACTGAATTATGTACATGCTTCTAACAGTGGTAATTTTGTCTCGTGTATGGTAAACTGGTCGATTTGCGCTACGATTTGCCTCTAACGGGTCAAACACATAATGTTTTAAAGATTGTTAAACTTGAAACTAGGCCAATACACGGAAAGTCGCGCAAATTGTATTAGTTAATACATGTGCATCGTATCTCTATAAGCCATATAAACAATCACGGTGTACTTATAACAAATACTTATAATCAACGGTATATTTGCGATGAGTAAGTTTTAAAAAAATGCATTTCTGATTTGTAAGACTGCATACCTTTACAGCAAAACTACCAACAAAAAAAACCATTTTGATAGAATAAAACCACCACAAATCACCGTGTTTTAACAACAAAAAACTCAACTAAACATCTCGTTTTCACAATAGAAAAACAGCAGCCAAACATACCCTTTTGACAGCAAAATGTGCAACCAAACAACCATATTTTGACATTAAAAAAACCAACCAAACAACCCTTTTAAAGATGCAACTGCGCACAAAGTATTTATTCAACAATGGCTTTATTTTTTCTATGCACGTGTATTTAACATCCAATTGAAGTACTTATTTTTTCACCATGCACATGTATTTAACATCTAAATTATGAAGCTTAAACAAAAGAGAATGTATTATAATGGTGTTCACAAAAGATTTCTGTCTAAACACAATGAATGGAATACTGCACCTGTACAGTCTCATTATAGGATAATTTTGGATCATTCTTCATTTTCTTATGATATTTCAGCACATCACTTGTTGCCTGCATATTTGTCAAAAAAACAAGTTGTAATTAATGATAAAATCACAGTCAAAAATATTTTTTTGTAATCGGCCCATTCAATGGAAGAAAAAAAGCAACAAAATCATTGACATATTCATATAAAAAAATTAAACATGAATAAGAACTAAGAAACAAAAGCATTGACAGATTCCCATCAGAAAAATTATAGTGCATACCTTTTTAATTAGTTCACTCATAATCGGCATACTGTCACTGTGTCACTGATTCTATTATTTAAAGAAACCACCACCGGATAAAATGGTGGTTTCTGGTGTTGGTTACACAGATCATATGTTGGGGGTTTTGGTTACACATATCAAAGGTTGGGGGTGCCGATTGAGAGGTTGTGAATATTAATTGATTTGTGGCTGTGTTGTTGGATGCTCGTCATTTGTGGATTAAATGATTAACTAACATGTGATCGAGAAAGTATGTGCTGGATCTGATTCGAAAAAATTAGGGATAACATCATCTTCAGGTTTTTTGCTCGTCATTTGTGGATCGAAGAATCGCAGGAGCGATGTTAAGGGTGGCGGCTAACATTTAGGTTAATGAGAGGATGTAGTTACTAGGTTAAAATGGAAGAGATGCAGGAATTTATGAATAAAAGAAGTTATGCAATTTTTTAGGGTGATGCAAGATTACATAAATGCCCTTCCATCCTTTATAAAATGTAACATGATATTTAAATTTATTACAATTATGCCACTAATGTTTTTAGCCATTGATCAAAAAATGAATGGATCAGATCGGTTCTCGCAGTTCTCTACCTTTTCTTGGTTCTGAAAATAACCCTACACTATATATATATATATATATATATATATATATATATATATATATATATATATATATATATAGAGTGTGGTTCTTGTCAAAAGTGATGTATGATAAAAAGTATAAGAAGGAATATAAATCTTTAGATTTTTCACTCAAAATGAATATGCGGTTAAGATTATGTGGGTAGAAAATGTAAATATGTGAGTCAATAAATGGGGTAGGAATATTACTACATGTTTTTATAAGGATATTAAGGTCATTTATCCTCAATATTTAATACCCATGTTAGACGTTTAATACCAACCAATTGAATGAGGAATAAAATTCAAAATGAACATATATTTGATGGATAAGAAAACGTTTGTTTTACCGTGATTACTCACATAAATAATAACAATATAAATAAATGCAAATATACATGCTTCAATTTGGCATCAATTATCTAAGATGAAGTATATATCGACACATTTGATACATCTTTTTTACATATTAATTAATATTGACACATTCTCATATATATTGACATACTTGATATACATCTTTAAACATATTGACACATCATTTTACGAGAGTGACACACCAATTTTTTTTGATACATTTGTAATGTCACACTAAATTTTTTGACACATATATAATGACACACCAAATTTTTTAACGCATTTGTAGTGACTAGTGACACACTAATTTCTTATTACATATATAGTGACACGCTAAAAGTTTTGTACATTTGTAGTGACACACAAATTTTCTTGATACATTTGTAGTGGCACATATTTGTTTTGATACATTTGTTAGGAATTGGAAAATTTCTTAGTGAAGAGTCGGTCTCCCCATATGTTATTTAGCTTAAGTTAGCTCGTAGACTTGTCATTAGTTACGTTATTTAGTAGTTTATTTATTAGTTTGTAGCGTAGTATAGTTTAGTGCAACACCGTGGAGGAAGGACGGGTCTTTACCCACTGTATCCCTGATCCACAGGCCGATAGGAGGTCGTATTTCTTGTAACTATAAATACCCCTTCCATCCATGGAAGGGGTGGTGCTTCTCATAATCTAATATTCAACATTTGTGTAAACCTCTAGCAAGAACACCCTCTCTCTCTACTTTCTCTCTCTAAAATGGAAAACATGTATTTTGATCTCCCAAGACCACCCGAATCATCTAACACAATAATATACACGATCCTACAATTGGTACCAGAGCCAAGGTTCTTGTGTTGTGTTGATTTGTGTGGTTTAGCTCCATGGTTACCTTGTTTGTTGATTTTTGATACTCGTTGTTTTAAAATGATGTGTATTTTTGTGTGTCAAAAATTTTGTTTTCCAACTATTTTGTGATATCAGTTTTAACAAATGTGTATCCTTTTGTCAATAGTCATTTGGTCCAAACAGGTTATTCAATGTTTTGTCTCTATCTCTAGTCCAGGTTATTCAACATATTTTGTGGTCAAATGGTTAATTTATTTGTGGTCATAGTCAGTTACTCAGTTTTGCTTTGCTTATCAATGTATTGTGGTCAAATGATCATATTTGCAGTCAAACATGGGTCAAAATGCATGCATCTGTATGTTTTTCTGGGTTAATATTATGATGGTCGGAAAGTAGCCGGAAAACTCATCGGATCTTGCTGGCGATTTGACACAAAACTGACCAGATACATTGCACCTCATATAGCGACTTGTCTTTACAAGTCGCTACGACTTGGCCTAGCGACTTGGTCGTGGCGAGTTAGCCTAGCGACTTGGCCGTGGCGAGTTAGCCTAGCGACTTAGCCTAGCGACTTGGCCGTGGCGAGTTAGCCTGGCGATTTAGCCGTGGCGACTTAGTCGTGGCGACTTAGCCGTGGCGAATTGACAGAAATGTAGAAGAAGTTACAATGACTTTTTGACCTTGACCTATACCGAATACCAAAACTGACTCGACCACAAGACCATATACCATTTTACCGTGACTCGACATGACCTCAGTTTCTTACATCATTGGTACATGGTTAAGTTAACGAAAATGAGAAGCCTCGAAACTTTCTCAACAGATCCGAAACTAATATCCAACAAAACCCAACAACTTCATACTTTCCTAACCTATCCTCCATCTTCTACATCTTATCAATTGACTCAAAAGGAAAATACAAATGATCTCAGTCTAGGAACAACTTTTTGAATCTGTTAAAAGATTTTATAAGTGAACCATTAAAACATCATAGATCAATGACTTGTGATTCTATTCGAATATAAAGTGAGAAAAATGACATGAATGTCACTTTCTATCTTTCTTTCGTTCATGACCAAAAGCAAAACATAAAAACAAAAAACGATTCTTAAACACCTACCCGAGACCCCAATGGATCTTGAAGATCATTTCTTGAAGCCAATAGACAAGAAACCATAGTAATTACATTCGGATTGTGTTTTTGTGGTGTGATATGTGAATCAGATGAGATTGGTTTGGTTAAATATGAGATTGAATCAATTTACTTATTTTGATTGGGAAGAGTTATGTTTGTTGTGTGCAAATTTGAGTTCATATCTGTGATCTAGTTTGGAGAGTAGTTTTGGTGAGAGGAGAAAAAGAGGCGGATATTAAAGTGTGGTTAGGGTTAACTAATGAAGAGATATATTAGGGTTGTAAGTCTTTTATATCCTGATGTTGTATGCGTGGGTTGATTGTACTGGATCACTTCATGGGTCAAATAGATTTTGTACGTGGGCCTCACACACTCTTGATCGGGTTTGGATTTTCATTAATATTGGTTCGTGGGTGTACACAATGTAGGCCCATGTAATTCATGATCATAGCATGTGTTCACGTGCATTGCTTATGTGAAGAGTGTCGGTAAAAAGGCATGAATATGAGGTGGGGTAACTTGGTTCAATCAACAAGACTCGCGGGAAATCTACTGACTTCGTATTTTTGTTTAATGACTCAAGTGATGAGTCAAACAAGTTTGGATTGTTTATTAGTAGTGCTAGTGTGCTGAACCCGGTACACATATTTTATTAGCTTGAGTTAACTAATCAGATATCTCATATTGTGGATTGGGTTGAGTATGGAATGGGCCTCACACCAATTTGGAACGGGTTATTGAAACGTGGGTTTTTTTTTTATTTGGATCAGGGGATAATTAGATCTCGTGGGCTGATGACTTTGATGAACCGAATTTATGGAATACAAATGTGTTATCCGATATTTTATTAAAAAATGTGAGGATACAAATTGTTTTTGGTATTTTGGTATAAATTTTCACGGAGGGATAAATAGTTCACGGCTGGAGCGAAGATCTGAAAAATGACTACAGGGTTTTTGTACGATATTACTTACGAGATATTAGACATATAAGGTTATCTCTCCATATGTGGTCATTACTATTAGCCGATGAATCAATGGAGGTTCAAATTCAGCAATTCCCATGTGATATTCGACGTCACATAATGTCAATGATACTTCACAGTCTAAGCAAAATTGTTCAAGAATCTTCAGTTAATAATACTTCACAGTCTAAACTAAGATGTTTGCTTATGACTAGAAATTTTCGTACATATGGTCGTACACGTTAATGATGCTTCCGAAAGTTCGAAACCATCATGGGGGAGAAACGTGTACTTTGATGTTTTACGGTCAACCTCAGGGGAAAGTAGTGTACACTACTCGACTTAGTATGGTTTGTGAAGCTGTCTACATTTGGTTAATGAATTGTTGATGCTGGATAATGAACCGTTGATGAACCTCTGAATGTTACCCTAATACAGATATTCACCGAAACCAAAATTGTTTTAATACATTCATGCTGACATTGTTTACGGTTTTGTCTTGATTTTTGTAAAATCCCGGGAAAGAACCTATTTCTCGGTTTAAATCATAGACTTGTAAAATCTCGTAACAATGGAAACATCCTGGTAATTGTAAAGTGCATATCCGGAACTATCATACGGTTTATTCTTGGTTTTGTAAAA